>JAZBGX010000024.1:12845-80285 GCA_037414775.1 Zonitis immaculata
TATTATTATTATTATTATTATTGAAATAAAATTTAATTGAATCGATCCATGTGATGGTAGTAGAGCTTTTTTGAAAGAAAATGTGTAATATTTCGTCAAGGACAAACTACCGTTATAATTTCTTTATTTTTTTTTTTAGAGCTACCCTCTTGAAAAATCTTAATGAATTTAGGTTATTGGGGAGGTTTTGAAGTGATATAAAACAGCAACAGGTGTCCAATTTGATAAATTATATTAATAAGTATTTATGGAACGAAAACTTGATATTTTTTTTAACCAAAAACAATTTTTTTCAATTTAAAAATTAATTGAAAAAATATTTGTATCCAATATAATATTTTACATTCTAAGTCTGTCTATAGACAGGTGTCATTCCCGGAAAAATCCATTTTTCCGCAAAATGATATTTCCCTTTTTTCCAATGCCATCCCAGAGAATCTAATAGGAAGCTCATAGGATGAATTATTCATATATTTTTTACTTCACAATATGACACTTGAGATAGATAAACATAGGGATAGATCTATAGAAATAAATGAAGACAGTGAGAGATAGACGGATAGAGAGATTAAAGAATGTGATGTTTTCGAATTTATTGAAAAAAATAAATAAATGATATTGTGATAGAAAAGAGATAGAGGTAGGAGCTAAAATAAAGATAATGACAAAAAGAATGAAGAGGGGATGGAAGAAGGAGTAAATGAGAGAGAGATAAATATAGAGGGAGATTTATGGAAGATAGAAAGAGAGCAAGATAAAGAGATGGGGAGGTTGAGAGAGAGAGAGAGACATTAAGAGAAAGAGGGACACGTGAGCGGTTCAAAGAGCGGGAGATGAATAGAGAGAGTTGGAAATGCAAATAGTGATATGCAGAAAAAAGGAGCGAGAGAGTGAGAAAAGATGGGGATATCGAAAAATTATGAGTTCGTTCAGAGGGGGATAGAGAGGAAGATATGGAGAGTGACACAGAGTGAAATGGTTGGGGTAGAGAGCGAGCGAGGGAGATATATGATGAGAATAAAGTTGGAAAATAGATGTAAAAAAGAGAAAGTAAGAGAGGTAGAAGGATTATACAAAAATATTCTTGAATGGATGAGAGAAATGAAAGAGGATAAGTAAAAATATACTATATAGCATGTAATGGAATGTTCCCGAATGTACCAGAATGTTCTAAAGATTAACCACCTATTCATATAAAAATGCCGCACTACAATTCAAAACAATACAATTGTACAAAATTTCTCGATCAATTAAATTCGCCCTACTATAAACTCGAAAGACGTCGAGCAAAGTTCGATTGCTCAGGTATTTGAATTATAGTTCGATTAAATTTAGTTTTGAGATTTCCAAGGAACAAAAAGTAAAACAATTATAAATTTGGAAATTTCTTATTTTAGCTTGGAGCTATGAAGGATTCTATATTAATCTGATTTAATTGTTCTATCGGCACCCAGATGGCACTTTCTGTTATTATTAAAATTATTCAACCCTTATATAGTGAAGGGCAAAAGTCGAGAATAAAGTTTTTATTTGTTACAAACCCTTTGAGAAATTGATCGAAACATGACAATTTAATTAATATTTTCTATATAGACTTGGATTTTCATTTCTACCACCTTTAAAACTAAAACATTACGCCCGTTGATTGATATTCTATGCTAGTCTCGGTGAATTCCTGTCGTATTGGTACAAGATGCATATAGCGGAAGACAATAGGTGTATATGTGCGGAATATAATAGATGTATATTTATAGCAAAGAGAAGGATATGGCGGAGCATACGGTGTTTTGCTATACCCGATGGATCGAGTGCCGACTAACTTCTGACAACGTTGTAAAGAAGATGCTGGTGCACCACCCAAATATTGGTGGACGCCATCTGAGAAGTGAGGCGGACGATAACAGAGTGCCACAGTGAATTATAAGTCATAAGGTAAGACCGTTGAGTGAATAATGTATTATTGTATTATTATTTACTCAACGGTAAGACTATAATGACGACTATGTTTTGTTGCTCTACAAAAAAGGCTTGTAATATTTTGTCAGTAAAATGAATCACTTACAAGACCAACCCTTTTTCCTCTAAACTAAACTAAAATAAAGTTTAAATAAACTGAAAATTTCATTCCTCAATTCTACCCTCAACTCTGTGAATTTCATATAATTTTTGCTGCAAAGCAATTGGGTAATTTTCAAAATCCATTAAATTTATAATTAAGAAAATTATAATTAAATTGTGTTTTAATTCGAAAGGAATGATAGAAATTACTGTGGCATATACAAGTACGTCTAATTATTCTCTTTACATATAAAAAATTCTTTGATAGAACACAACAGTGCCAGATCAAAGCCATACAAAAAAAAAAAGGAAAGATAAAAGATGAAAAGAGGTAATCTTCAATGGAAAGCTGTTGTGTTATGATGAAGTACTCTATATTATAGTATACATATATGTTATATACAGGATGTCCCACCGAAAGTGAACTATCACTTTTTTTTATTAACACATTTGGAAAGATTTTTTTCAACATAGCTCATCCTCATCATCTATATTCAATATTATTTCGCTAAATTGTTGTAACATTGATGAAGTTGTTTCGTTTGGGTCTCTTCCAAAATTAAGTTGAAACCATAATAAATTTTGGAAGTTGCATTCAATTATTTAAATCGATAACGTTGTCCTGTGCGATTTATACACATTTTACTTGCGCATTCTGTATATGGGTGTATGCACGTCAGTTCCAGTACTTCATACAAGCTTTGAGCTTATACATGCTTCATATGGCAGAACAAAAGATAATTGCAGTCATACATAAAGCACGAATCAAACATTATTAGGCATAGATTTGTTGTTTTGTTTTGTTTTTTGGCCTCTCTTTTCCGATAAATGAAAAATGATTTTACAATGGCTAGTATATAATGAAATAGATCTATAAAACATTGAATACCAATTATTAAAGTTCCATAAAAATTTGTGATTTTTGATTGTTTATTGATTCAAATAAAAATTGACAGGATCATTTTAAGAAGAAAATATAAAATTAACCATACAAAACCAATAAAAATATAATGAATACTCATTAATTTATAGAGACGTTTTTTAGCTGGTTCTACAGTTTCCGGTCCTTCTTTCATCAAATATAGTCGGCCACCTTTTGTTGATATTTCCATAAACTCATACAGATCAATAGTATTGACATCAAATTGAAATAATTCTTTATCTGTTTGGTTTAAATTCTTCCACATTTGTACAATATTGGCCCTTTCGAATACCCATGAACCGGAACTGAAATATTCCGTTAATTCTAATGTTTGATTCAATTTCTTATAACTCTCAACAGCACTAGAAAATCGAAAATTATCCAATAATAAAATTATTAAAAATAAATAAAACATACATTGGTTTACGTCCGAAAATTCTCAATATTACATCAAGAAAATATGGCATGCATGTATGCCAAAGGAATTTTCTTATTTTATGTACGACAATATTCGGTGGTACAGAAAAACTTGGATAGGCAATTGCTCGCAGAAGCGGGTATTCCAATGAGAATTCCTTGGCACAATTACCTATTTGCGCCCATGATAAACGACTACCTTCTTGTAATGTAAAATTATAAATTTTTGTTTTTGACGATTGGAAATAATCGAATCCCGATACAATGATTGCATTTACAACATAATCACATGGTACTATATGGGAACAGCCTGTATGGCTCATATTGATTGTTTTGATTACACCTAAAAATATGCCAGCACTAAGGCCAATTAAACCATAAAATTGCTCATTCCAACCAGCTAATGGCTCTTTTATTGTGGACATAACTGCAAAATTTCCAACAAAACAAATTTACATAATGCTCAATTTTTTTTTATTGTTGCTTGAATTACCAATTGATGGACGTACAACGACAATTGGTAGCTTATCACTAGCTAATCGAGCAACCTCTTCTGAAACTGCTTTGGTGAAACTGTACGTATTCGGCCATTTCCCTATCAATCTAAAACAAAACAATTCAAGAATCAAATAATTGGCGATAAAATTACTATGAGAGGAATTTATGGCATTTTTTAAAAAAATCCGGTCTATATTTACTTTGGTGTGAGCTCTTTTAGGTAATCGTCGTCTGCTCCATCAACAAGGTCGATCAAAGTTTGCGGTTTTATTGGTGTTTGATAGAAACTTTCTTTGATATACGAATTTGGACAATGTGAATAAGCTGTTGATACATGAATAAAAATCTGGGAATACAAAAATAAAATCGATTGAAAAATTATTAAAATTTGGAAAATTATACCTTTAGTGATGAAAGATTTTCAGCCAATCTCAATACTTCCTGAGTACCGATCACATTCGTTTTGACAGCTTTCCGTAAAGCTTCATCAAAACGTAAAGTAGCAGCCACATGAAATATACAATTCACTTCATTCACTAATAATTGCCAATCATCTGGACATATACCTAAATTTGGTTTTGTACAGTCACCATTGATTAAACATACTTTTGATTTGAAATTCGGTTGTAATTTTCGCAATAAATCGAAACACTATAAGATTCAAAAAAATATATATAAAATATTTATTGTTTCTATTACTAATTGTAAGACTTACTGATGAATTGAATATTTCTTTATAACGTTCCTCTGATGTTTTACCTCTTTTGGGTCTTACAAGCATATAAATCCGTTTTAAATCGTAACAAACTCGTAATAGTTTCTCAATTATGAGTTTCCCAATTAATCCTGTACCGCCTGTAATGAAAATTGTTTGATCTTTATAAAATTCTTGAATTTCACTAGCCATGTTTAATGGGAAATCGATAAAAACCGAATGAACTCTTCAAATATCACCATTTATAAAAATAACAACAATGGCTTTAACTATTTTATGAATATTAATTTATTATTAATATTCTGTATTATTATAAAGGCTCATTAAATTGAAAGAATTGGATCATGGACTTGAGCATCATTATTTGCACAATAACGCACTATTTATTTGGCAAATTCGAGTCGATTTAATATTGATGATTGCTAATAGATTAAAGTCAGGATCCAAATTATAACTTGATCACGATCGTAATGGACTAATGGGAATTGGATCGATTATTATAATTCAAATTTCAATCAATTGATTATATTTTATTGTCAATTATTCCATAAAATAAATAACATAAGCGTTTCAATTGAAAATTAACACAATAAATCTGATGAGAAAGAATGCAATTAAAAAGAGAACACCAACAAAACAATAGTGAATAACCATTAATTTATACAGTCGTTTTCTAGCTGGTTCTATAGTTTCCGGTCCTTCTTTCATCAAATATTTCCGTCCACCCATAACACTATTACGTATATATCGTTCGATATCGATCAATTCCATACAAAACGGAAATAATTCTTTATCCGTATTGTTTAATCGTTGCCACATAGTGATAACGTTATTACGATCGAAAGTCCATGAATTTGTACTGAAGAACTCAACTAATGTCAACATTTTATCGAGTCGTTTATAATTTTTAACCGCTCTAAAATTATTAAAAATTATGAAACAATGAATTGATAATCGAATAAATGAAATTTACATACATCGCTTCTCGACCTAAAATTTGCAATATAAAATCCGCAAAATATGGTATACATGTATGCCAGAAAAATTTCCTCAATCGATGGTATACACGATTTTCGACACCTTGAAATGTCGGATATGCTATAGCTTGTAATAATGGATATTCCCATATAAGTTTAGTACATTGTTGGTCGCAATCACCCCATGAGAAAAAATTTGGTGGTGCTGTGAAATTATAAATTTTTGCTTTTTTAAATTCGCAATTTATTCCATTAATATTATTATGATTATAATAATAATCCCATGGTGCAACAATTGATACATTCGCTACATAATCGCATGGTACAAAATGACTATTAGCCGATAGACTCATTTGTATTGTTTTAATTACACCCAAAAATGCACCAACAGTAACACCAACTATACCGTAAAATTGTTCAATCCAACCTGGAATTGGTTCATTATACGATGCTGTAACTACAAAATCAAAATTCATATATGTAGAAAAAAATTTATTGTGATATGATTGGGAATTACCAATTGAAGGCCGGACTACAACTATCGGTAGACGATCGGAAGCTTGACGCACAACCTCCTCCGAAACAGCTTTCGTATAACAATAAGTGTTAGGCCATTTTCCAACTAATCTATTAAATTATTAGAAAACAAATTGCTAATTATTCGAATTTTTCAAAATTTCATATTATACTCTTGCGTAGTTTTCTCTAAGACATCATCATCTAGATCGTCGATCAATCCTAATAAAGTTTTAGGTTGAATTGGTGTTTTATAGAAACGTTCTTCAATATGCGATTGAGGGCAATGAGAATAAGCTGTTGATACATAAACAAAAATCTATAAAAAATTATTCTAATAATAATAATCATGATTTTTTAAAAACAAATTTCACCTTTAATGCAGTTGTAATTTCAGCTAATTTCAATATTTCTTGTGTCGCTACAACATTAGATCTGGTAGCTACATTAAGTGGCTCATCGAAACGTACATTAGCAGCAACATGAAAAATACAATTAACTTCCTTACGTAACAATTCCCAATCATCCGAATTGACGCCCAATTTCAATTCACTACAATCGCCTGATATAAGTTGGACTTTTTCTTGGAAATTCGTTTGTTGCTCTTTTAAACGATCAAAACACTTCAAAGAATGTTTAATTATTATTCAATTTATTCTATGGAAATTCAAATTAAAATCTACCGGATAATTGAAAATATCTAAGAAACGTTCCTCTGGTGTTTTGCCTTTTTTTGGTCGTACAAGTATATAAATCCGTTTCAAATCAAAACATGTTCTTAATAGTTTTTCAATTATAAGTTTTCCAATCAAACCTGTACCACCAGTAACGAAAATTGTTTGATTTTTATAAAATTCTTGTACTGAACTTGCCATCGTGTTAAATCGAAGATAAACAAAATGCAACTAAATTGTTTTTTGGAATATTATATTCATTAATAGGAAAACCAAATACTACAAGACAATAGACGTTTTTGATCGGTTCGCTTTTTTAATTAAATCAATTTTAAACGTACATAATTATAAAGTATCATGACCTGATAACAACAGACATCGACAATTCAAAAATTCGATATCTATACATACAAAGAAATTGTGATATGTTTTGTTTTTGTTTGTTTGTTATTTACAAGAGAAGAACGCCGTTTCAACTAGTTCTGAGAATCCGCTTTATTTGTTAAAAATGGACCAAGTGAATCTATGGAGACGGAAACTTTGGATATTGGACAGTTCTGGTTAAACTCTATGAATTAATCATCATTTACTTGGAAATCTTGAATATTTATTCAATAAAATGATGAATGATTATGGATCACTTATTACAATGTAAACAAAGATATTAATATAAAACTATTTCCATCGTTTTCAAATGTCTAGCAATAATTGCCTACACAACTTCAAACAGTTCGGCATTGATTTTCGTTAAGCAACACTTGAAAATCGTTGTGTGTTCACTTTTTGGGCGATATTCGCATTCATGATCATCAGAATTGTAATTTTCCTCTTTGTCGTTGTTATACTAAAAAAGATAGATAGATGGAGATGTATAGAGTTGGGAAGGGGAAAAGTCAGTGAGTGGGAGACTGTAGAATAGAGAAAGGATAAAGAGAGAGATTAAGGGAAAAAGAGATACATATAAAGAGAGTGAGAGAAAATTGAAGGACAGAAAGCGAGATATGGAGTGAGATAGAAAGAGAGAAAAGGAAAATATTGGAAAGAGAAGGAAAAACAGTGAAAGTTAGAAAGAGTGTGAGGTGGGGGAAAAGAGTTAGATAAGTAGATAGGTAGATAAGGACAGACGGATAGGGGGCAGAGAGAACGATGTAGAAGATATACAGAAATATTCTTATATTGATTGAAGAAACAAAAAATTTTGATTGAATATATTATATTGTCAATTCCTCAGTTATGAATTCTCTTCCACATAAAGAAATTGAACGAAAAAAATATTGAATAATAATCAACCAAATTATTGAATTGAATTATACAATATAGAACTTGTTATATATAAATTATGATGATAACTATAGAAGATTCACATTTGAGAGGGCATGGGTGGAGTTAATTGTTTGAGCCGTCCATACACCGCATCTAACTGCGGTAGCCAACATAAAAAGCTACTATAGCATGTGAAGGTTTAAACATATAGCTCCGCCTATGCTCTCTCTATATTGAATAATAAATAATGTACAGCAAGTATTAGCATTGTTATTTGAGAAAAAAATTTATGAAATAATTTCAATTAATTGATTGACGTATCTTTTTCATTTTATATACGTAAAACTAAAATTACGTATTTTAGATTTCATCCGTTGATTCATACTTTCAGGAAATCGAAAAAACTAAAAGCAATAATCAAAATAACTTGAATATTTATTACCCTAAGGTTAGAGTGTGTTTTATACAAGTCATGGTCGTGTATATAAACAATTAAAAATTAAAACAATTGTATTCACTTTTTGAACTCCTACGTATTATATGCATATTGTTATTTGCATATACATATAAAATTTACCAATGCCTCTATAATAGTTGACCATCATCCAATAATAGATGGCACAATGTTAAAGAAATATTTTCCACATATACATATAGTTACTGAGTAATGTTTCATTGGTGAAAAGTTCCGGCGGCGCCATTTTATTGCTACTTTCCTGTTATTATGAACAAAAAATAAATATTACGTAATAGAATGAAGTATATAGTATATATGCGATCATGTGCCTTTTTTTTTTTGTTTTTTAAATCGCCCGATAACAGTTTGTACAACAATCATTTTCAATTATTTCATATGCATGCAGGGCGGTAACGAGAGCATCAAGCACCTATGGCAAGCACTCAACTCACGCTTTACCGTAACGTGATATTGACTAGAAAAATCAACTTACAATTAGATACCGATTGTCGTCTCTTATAGAAGGCGCTTAATTACGTCACGACCTCGTTGTATCAAACAAGCAAGCGGCACATATGATTTTAGTGTAAAGACCGTGTGACACGAGGCAAGTTTTTTTGCTAGAATATCGGCTTGTTTTGCTGCTAGGTTTCGAACGGGCAGCGACGCTAGTTGGCGTCACACGGTGCAAGTTTTATAAATATACAGATATAAATCATCTATCATTTTCTGTGCATGGCAACCACGTGATTGAATACTGTTTTCCGTTTGGTTCGCACCGAAACTAGCAGCAAAGTATGCCGCTCGCTTGTCTCGCACTACAATGTAGTAACGTCATTGTCTTCTTTAGTAGAATGATCAAATGGACTAAAAATCAAGACTCACTCTCAACCAGATAGGTATCCTTTGTTTTGTGCCTCACACATTTGTGCCCGTGGCGGGCGCCTCTTATTTCGCCACTCTTTCGTTACGGTACTGTATGTATGTACAATAAAATCGATCAAATATAAAAATAAAAATAAAAGACGTCGAATTTTTGTGAAATTCAAGCAATAAGATTCTGTATAAGAGCGGTGTAACCTAAAGGCATGTCCATACATATTGAATACAGCCAGTCAAAAATGGGGTGGTCCCCAAATATAGCTGCTACTGAATGTAAATCACCTAAACCATTCCATATGGTAATATAAGCCACTGTTGCCTATATTTCTAAATATTTTCCTCTTTCTTACATCGATCTATATGTATGTATTTGTAGAATATTCTTATTCAACGAAATAAATCATGGACAGATGTCTTACAAGCTATCAAATAAATATAAAGTACAATTTTTACGACTTAGTCGACGAAATTCGGAAGATACACTTTGATGGATCAATCAAAAAACAATCGCGTCTCTTTTGCTTTCTCTCGCTCCCCCTCTCTCTCTCTCTCTCTTTATAGTACACAGAAATAAAATTATATAACTTAATCAACATCTCTCGTATTTGCAGCTTTTAGCTCATTTAATGTTCATTTTCTGGATTTCTACAGATGAAAGCGAACAGTACCTATATACTCGTATATACAAATTCCCATAGCCGTAATCTCTGTTATTCACCGTTAACTAGAGGAATAGTTAGTGTTGTTTACGTGTTTCATTACATACAGGGTCGATATCTGTGCAAAGCCAGACCTGGTATTAGCATTCAAGCCATGATATTAACTCACCAACCATCATATACCCCTTTGTAAACAACCCAATCCCTTTCTCTATCATTCCATCTCATTCTATATTAAATAACACAGTATTATCATCTATCCTTTATTGGACGCCTAACTATAGAACTACAACTGATATCGTAATAGTGTCTCCTAATTATTTAAATTAATTTATAGAACCGACCATGTTCTAGTACAAACCTTTACTATACAATGTTAAAATAGGATCTTGTCCTGACCGCAAATGATTCCAACTGAAATGCTTTACTTTTATCACACTGTTGTACTTTTTCAAAATCAACAATAAATAAAAGAAAAGTAATAATTGAAAACTCGCCCGGCGCATCCACCATTTTTATGTACAAATCTATTTTTTTAGAATATGAAGATTAATAATAATCCATTAAACATTTATGAAAAGAATATCGATAATTGGAAGGATTTGTTTATTGAGTGAGATAAACGTGAGCTTTTTCTTTGAAGCTCTTCACTATTGATAAACAAAACATCTCTCTCTATATCTCGAATAAAAAAAGAAAAACAAATTTACATTCACCAGTTCATTAATGGAAAACAAAATAAAGTAAATAAACAAATAGCAGGATCAAAGTGTAAGAGTTGCGAATTTTTTGTAGAAAAAAATTACAAAAAAAAAAACAGAAACAACAAAGTCGAGAGAATTTATTGATTCTTCTAATTAGGTTGCTAATTTATTTCCATTTAGTCTAACTAATTACATTTTTTTCTTGTACAGTATTGTTACAACAGTACCGGCTTTTAATATAATTTATTGTAACGCTGGCGGTTTATTTTGTCGTTTATCTTAGTTAAGTACCCGTTTTATTTATCTTATACTCTGCGTTATCTTTATTTATACAAGCAAATGTTGTCTATCTGGAATAGGCGAAGCATATCAATTAGACATTCCGTAAATACTACAATCATAAATGTTGACTAAATAAAAACATTTCGTTATTGTAATAATTATTCGATTAAATTTAAAATTTAAAATTCCATTATATTGAAATATTCTTTGGTGTTTTTATTATTTTTTATGAGTATGTGTGTATGCATATAAGACCTTGATGTAACCTGGTATTTATTTGAGCATTTAAATGCGTTTGAATAATAAAATAATCAATTATTAGCATTTCCTTAATTTGCAGTTTAAGAATTTTAAACAACAGTTGAATTGATAATTAATCGATTTTTTGTTTTCAATTTTCACTTACTTTATATTATACGAAAACAATTCATCATCTTTTTGAAAATATCGACATCATATAAACGATATTTTATCCTCACCATCTACAGCCGCGTTCAAAAATCCCACAACTATAGTATATAGGATAGCGATCGCGATTTGAATATAGAACGGTATATTAAAATAATAGAATTTTATCAAGCAGATGATTTTTTTTTTTGATTCAATTATTCGACAATTAAATTTTTCTATAATTCATATTATAAAATTTTAATAAATTCCCATTTCGAATTCTATACAATATTCGAATTATTGTCGCTTTATCATAGCTCTTGTTATAAAGTCAAATAAAATTCCTCAATTGAATTATTTTAAAAATGAATATTTCGTCTGACCAATGTTGGAAAAGCACCTCCATTGATAATAATTGAAAACATAATAGAGTTTTTATTATTGAATATTAAAAAGTTGATTGTACAGCAAAACCCCCCTTAACGGACACCTCTACAATAACTGAACAAATAATACGTAAATTACTCAACGCAAATCTCCTATTGAGCAATATTCACCACCAATTAATTTAAGTACCCGAATGTATACGATACGTTTACAAGTCTCTTCCCACCTCAGTTACCACAAAGCTTTGAAAATTAAGCTCTCAGGAAAATAAAATAGAAGTTTTTATGCGGAAGGGAATATCTATTTTAGGCGAAAAGTTCACTTGGACGGGCACCGTCTCTGAACGGACACTTCTCGTTTCCTTTTAGAATAAGTCCGCGCTAGTGAGATTTTACTGTAACTCATTGAAATTTGGGAAGATAATGGGAATTTCAACAATTGGTTAGTATTGATTCTTTAATCCGTACAATCGAATAACTCTATTTTGAATAAAATGATCCTGACTTTATATTTTATAAAAAAAAACTCGAATTATTATCATCGAAATTTTACAATTTTTCTATAAAAGATTGAATTGAATAAAACAATAAATGACGACTTGTATTTAATTATTTAGAATTTCTATAGAATCATTGTATTAACAATCATTGTATCATTGCAATAATTCTTTCGAATCAAATGATGAATTATTATTTTGGAATCATACAGCATTAATATTTATAATTGCTATATACTTGTATGGTCGCAACAACAGAACAACAATTTATTATTTAAATAATAAAATTCAATTGTAATTTTTATTAAAGTTAATTTATTAAAACTATAAATAAACATTTATTTTACGAATTGTAAATTGATTGTAGTTTAATAAAATACAAACAATATCAACAATAAATTAAATGATTTTTCAAATGTATATTTTACTCCAATCGTTACAATGTAACAATAAATCTAATGAAATGAATAAATAATTCAGCTAGTTGTTTATTTTTTCTATACTAAATATTTTCAAATAGAATCCAAAATCTAAGTTGAACGATTGATTTGCACAGAGCTGATCTAAAGTGGATGTCCAAGACTTACTTTTACAGCCAAAAGAAAAATTCGTCAGAAATATATTTAGTATTGTCAATAACTTTTTTTGGAATAATATTGCTTAGAAACTATATTACCTCAATTTTTGAAACAATGTCCCGTTTAGGCAATCACGCTAACGGAAATTAATCAAGTTACAGATCTAATTGAAAAATTGGGCTTGAACAATTAACAACTGCACATTAATTTGGTCCAAGATTTGAAAAATTTAATATTAAAGATGATTTTTCTCCAAAATCCACTAGTGCAATTGGAAAGCTCATTGAATGAAGTATCAAATCAATTAATTTATTGTGACTTTCTTGAATTAGGTAATTAGCGCCTACCTGATGCTTAGCCTAATCTCCGAAGGCCTATAACTCGTTAACCAGACTTTACACTGTGGAAATATATTGTACCTGCGTCGACGGCATATAACATATTCAAATATTACTGAAATCGGAAACATCAACATATTACAGTTGTCAGCTTCACATGAAATGTCCTTCTATATATGCATAAAAGTGATGACGCAATTGCAAACATTCATCGTTCCGAGTATATCCAACATTCATCAATTATAAAATTTCCGCTTATATTTATAATAATAATTCGAAAAATAAACTTTACTGGAAAATATGTCAATCTATATAAATTATTAATATTATGATAGAATAAAATGAATATTCATATAGATTGTAAATATAATTCTCAATAATATTTAGATTTATATGAATCCATCAATAATAATTTACTTTATAGGATGGTTGTCAATTATACCGGATCAACCACATAAAATATTATACAAGTCTAAAATCCGTAGATGGGAAATTTGACGGAACTAAGAAGCTTAGCATAACGTGATTTCGATCATGTATCTCTTAACAGAGTAGAGTTCGCTCATTGTTCTAATCTTTAAAATAAAAAAATAAATGTTCATTAAATATTTCTGGTAATGGGTGAATGATTTCTAATTATTAGAAATTGTCCACGTACTAATCGTCTAAAAAAAATTTATAAACACAACGCTTTTAGACAAAAAAAAGTGAATCTCATCAAGAACGGATAAATCGTTTTTAGGTAACTTTAATTAGTTTCTTGTGTGTTATAGTCTTCGATAATCTTGATCTCGATTTCTAAGTCTATTAGAAAAATTTAACGAGCAAATAAAATTAACGCCAGTTCAATATAGATGATAGAGATCAAGAGCAAAAATCTTCCTAATTAGAAATCTGAATAGATGGAAATAAAAACAACCTTTAGGATTGATAGCAACTGAAATAAAGAAAGATAAATAGAACTGTCCAATTCATTGGATAGATTCAGAACAATTGTTGAAAAATACTCCACTTTAAAGCTGAAATCGAACAAAATTAAAACTATATAAAAACCACTAGTGGTAAGCTTTACAAAAAAAAATAAAAATAAAACCACCCAACCATATTTTCTACAAAACAATCAATATAAGATCAATCAAACAGCAATTTGTAATTCCACAACCGTCCTATCTCGTAAGTTTTTCATTTTATGAAGCCACAAGTTTGCTTATATATATCCTAGTTTCATCATAATAAAATTGGTAGAGACATAGTGCGGGAGACAGAGAGAGAGAGATATACAAGTTATTCAAGATATTTTAACGTTCTATATACCCAAGAGATTATTTACTTTACAGGTTTCAATTAGAACTTTATGTATAAGGTTGGATTTTATAACATAAATCCTGACATGTTGTCTAAGAACATGTACTACAACAACAACTGGATCTGGTAGGTGTTTGCATAGCTTTGTGATATTTCGGACGCCCATCATAAGATAGCCACATTATAATTCACAATACAAAAATAAAATTAATGAATATTCAACCGTAATTAAATTATAAACATATACGGGATTCTACTTTTAATTTTGTTATAAGTATTATAATTATAAATGGTGGAAAATTAGTAAATAATTCAGAGATGCTACAAAGTAAATGTATATTTTATTTTATCCGTTCTCGTCATTGAATTTTTTTTATTTATTATTAATTCCAATAGAATGCTGTAACAAGATATAAACTGAAATTCTTACAATTTCGTTTAATAATAATCCACTTTTATCGGATAATCTTCCACCGTAAAAATATCGGATATAAAGGATAAAATATAAGTAGATTGTATAATGTTTTGAATTTATAAAGTGATTTTGTGCCTACTTGAATCGATTTAAAGATATGGGTGGGAATTTCAATTTGGAAAAAATTCCACGCAACTCCCAACAATATTAGAATGTTCTTGATGGAAATTTACTACTAGAATATTACGCACAATCTATAAGCAATTTAATATACGGCAGTACATTTTGTACGAAAATATTAGAAATCCGAATTAATAATTTCCAATTTTGTTCCTTTTTTATAAATAAATAGTTAATGTTAATTTGTATTTTCCAAATGGGCAGATATTGTATATATAGGTACATTAAAGCTTTCGCAAAGTTCATATAATATTTCAGTTTGGAAGAGCGCTGACAGGTGAAACTGGCAAAGTTAGCAATTGTGGTCGCGTGTCGTGGTTCTATACGGCTTTAAAATCCCTTTGCCCTTTACAACATAACGGAATTATAGTCACACTATATACAAATATATACTTATATAGAGGCAACTACAACAACAACAAAATATTATACGGAAACGGAACTATATCCAACTATATAGTATATTTGAGAAAGTGGCCGTAGAACTTGACTATAAATGCACATTAGAATTATATTAAAGTTAAGTTTAAATTATATCTAAAGGTCTAATTATACGGTCCCTTCGACATATATTTCATAAGGGTTATTCTATATATAGAAATTGTAAATTAAAATGTAAGCTGCAATTTTTTTTCTTAATATTAGTTGTAGTTTAGTACAGTGAAACCTATTTTGGGTGTGTCTGTTTAAAGGACGTATCCGCTTAAAAGAGGCTGTTATCAACACGTTGAGAGTTACAGTTACTTCAAATTGAAAATAGAAACCAGGCCAATGAGTCAATAGTTTGAAATTCTTTTACCAAACAACACTCAATAAAACGAATCAAGTTTCTTAAAAATCGAGAGATATCTATAGTGATCTGTATGTGAAATATTTCAATCGTGACATAAAGGCACTAAGTTGCAATAGCAGTAGAAATTATTCTGTGTCGCTTACTATATATTCAATCGTTTTCAAAATAAATAGCTGCTTTCGCGGATCAAATCCGGAACACGTTCTTTACTTCTGGACAGGCGCAATAAGACTTTTACAGTTCGCGGTTAAAAATCTACTATACAATCTTATAGAGCGAGTAATAAAATAGTTGAAGACCAATTCCGAGGTAGATCGTTGCTAGTAGTTTCATATTGATGTTTCCAGATTTGATCCGTGAAAACAATTAGTTACTTTCTCAATTTTCGTTGATCGGGCAAACCTTACGGGCAGGACACACAGAAAGTACTTTTACGTACGTATTGGGTCTATTTATATAAGTGCGGGCGAGATAGAGATATTTATGATCTCGCTCACACTTATATTTTATTGCAACTTATATTATGCTTTTATGACAACCGACGTAAAAGTACGTCCTGTGTATCTAGGCCGTTAACGACGAACATATTATAAACTATTATACTTGCAGGTCGATCTATACAGCGTGCTATACGGGAGAAATTCTACTTCTCTTTTATTTGATTTCTACATTGGATATAATTGAATGTTTTTATCAATTTTAAAAGTTAAAACTTCAATAATTACATTTATAACATCAAAATCAAGTTGATTATTCGTTTGTAAGAAATTCGATTTTTTTTTTATAATTACGAGAATTAATAATTTTGTTGGTTTTAGATTGCAAATGGAACAAAATGGCAGATATTTTGAGGGAAAAGCTGTTTATAATGTGATTAGTACGTTACACCAATCAGCTTGACGATTAATCGAAACTCCCCAACTGCCTTCCCTATTTATGTTTCCTGAATAAACAGATTTTACCTAAGTACTGTGCTCTATATAGGTATATATTTGGCCGTTGTCAATTTAGATGGATTATTATATTGAACAGTTGATTGACCCACCTGGTATTGACTTTATAATTAGAATTGTTTTATTATGAATAGAAATAAATTTCTAATTCTCTCGCCAAGTTGTAGAATATAATTGTAGTTAGAAATGGTTGGTGTTATTTTTTTCGTCTCTTATAAGTTGTACTGTTGACAATATAAATAGTTGATTATATGTATCAATTTATCTTGAACGTTATCTATGGTGGTGACGCTTCACCACCACAATACCATCGTTTTTATTTATGACATTATAGCCGTCTCGACGCACCGCAATGTCCCAGAATCCTTACGCGATTTTGGACTTTATATATGATATGGTATATTAGATAAGTGTCAGCTAGGATCAAGCACGTACTAAGAAACCGATGCGTGACAGGCAAATAAATCAAATGAATATATGATATGACCATTTTCTATATTATATACATACATATATATAAATCCGAAATTTCTATAGCGCCACTATATATACAGTAAAACCTCTCTATATTCAACTAATCACCCATAACGCCCCATATTAAAAAGTGAAGTATATTTTCTAGAAAAAGGGGGACGACACAAGAATAGAGAGATTTAAATTTATTCTGTAATCAATACAGGTATGAATGGAAGGTTTGTTTGTTGGATTATTCGAGTCACGAAATCGTTGCATTTTTTTTTGTGTTTGAGGTAGAAGTGAGTTAACCGTTTAAAGTTTCTCTCAAACTCTATATATACTTATGATCGATTGGACAAATTTTTTTTTATTTTTGCAATAAAATTCTTATTCTTTGAAAAGTAAGTAACTACAAATCTATCGAATAACAAGAAATTCGACAAAACGAAACCGGAACTTTTAAGCAAAAATAGAAACTTCTATATGAATAAATCCCTTCAAAACGAATTGCAAAATAAATGAAGCGTATAGTATACGGTAATAAGAGATCTGCGCCAAACAATTTCTAATCGAAAACTTTAACTTTTATACAAAATAATAATAATTACAAACAACTTTATATAGGTACTTGAACTTTCTATTTTTAAATTAAATATATATGCAATTTTCGTTTTCAAACAATAGAAGAGTGGTTTTATTTTCTGGAAATACCCTCTTTCAGAATAGATTCTTGTAAATAAGAATAGAGATAGTGTTATATTTGAATTCCTTCAAACTGGTATATACGTTTAAGTTAGTAAAGGTTTAGATTTTCTATAAGCGCCGATCAAATAAATTTGATAAAGATGCGAGACGAATCGATACAAAAACGATTTTATAGAATCACACCCCATAAAACTCTTTCATCTGTACAGAAAAAAAAGAGGAAATAATAGAAGTAATAAGAATACAGTCAAGCTTGGTTATAGTATATTCGGTTATTACGTATTTCCCGTTACATAGCGTATTATTTTACTTGTTTTAGCCGTACTTCTATAAGTACAATGTATTTCAAACTCTGTTATATAACATAGTTGAAACTCGGCTATAACGTAAAAAATTTTGGTCTTTCAAGGAAATGTTTTTATATTTTTAATAAAGTTATGACTATACCTATGCTAGCAGATATAGAAATTTTCCCTATGGGAAAATTAATGCATCTGTAATTTTAAAAGCAATTTTTAAAAATCTTCAGTTTGCTGCAGTTCCAATTTTTAACCGGATAAGTAACATGTCTCTGTAATGCAAAATTTCGTCTTTATGGAAACAAAAAAAATTGTAATGATTGATTCTATCGCGAAAGAAAGTCAACAAAGCGAATAGGCGTGTTAAAAAACTTTCAATTAATCGTGTTCAACTAGCAGTGGACAATTTAAACGATTTAAGGCAAACAAAGTACAGTCGTATGTAAATTTTGAGGTGGACTCTGATCTAATGTCAGATAACGAAATTATTGGAAAAGTATGAAGGACAAAAAAGCCATCGATTCTCCGCCATTAGTAGAAAAATCTTTGACGAATGTGAGCGAATTTATTGCATATTATAAATATCAGGACGATCAAACCGTCCTGAACAATTTTTATACAAGCGGAGAAGATTTAAATAAAGATCTAGACTTCTATTTAAAATAAAACAACCCCTAAAATTACAGACAGTTTTATTTTTAAAATGAAACCAAAACATAATTTTTGATTTTTCTGTTGTATCATTCAATGAACATTACCAAACAAAACAAACGTTAGTTAATCCCCAATAACCTTGGAACATGAAAAATAATTTCTAAATTCCTTACTCTGTTATAACGTAGACCTGGCTATAACGTGAATTTTCTTGCGATCCCAACTATAACCGAATCCGACAATGTATATTCAATTTATTTTATATACACCTAAATTAATTTATTTATCAATAATATTATTTGAATTTCTAATGATTGGAATTTTTCTTAAAAGTTTTACATGAAAATTGGCGTGACATGCGCGTTCTTTTCAAAATTGTTATATACGTGCAAGCTTACCAGCCGTATAAAGCGAGCGCCTGAAAATTCAGTAGCGTCGCGACGTTCTCACCCAATGCTCGTTGAATATTGAAACTATTCAATTATAATAATCCAACGGCAAATGATTTTTGAATTAATTAATTGATTAATTATATAAATATTTAATAAATAAATAGACGGATTAATATCGATTTTGGAAGAAAATTGTTATAAATTATGTGATAAAGTTGGAGAATTTATCAATTTTTTTTGATTTTATTATAAAAAATAATTAATTTATTAATAATGGTAAAATTTGATAATTTTTCAATAATACATATTATCGTCGTCTTGATTGGTAAGTTATTATCGATCAAAATCCAATGATTTTCTTTATCATTTGCTATAATCATTGATGATTATAATGAATCATCAAAAAAATAGAAATAAAGTTTCTTAGACTATCAAACATTGATCACTCTATTTTGAGAACTCTCTCTCTTTCTCTACTCGTATGGCATTAATCCAATATTTCACTTGTTTGATTTACTTTACACTGTTGGATTAATGTTAAGTATTCTTTAGGGGGGAAGGACTTCCAATTAGTTATATGGGGTTTTGATAAATTACAGCCAGTATGAATTATATACCATTGTTATTGTAAGTGAACTTTACACTTTGATATATTTTCACTGGAAAAAATAACAACCAACCATTATTTTCTTTACAATAAATCGAAATTAAAGAAAAACTATATATATATATTTTTTGGGAATATGGAAATAAACCACTATTATTATATTGTTGGGAATTTTTTTTTTTGTATCATAAAATATTGATATTGTTCGAGAAACTTTACAAATTCACGAAACGACTCTATCAAAATATATTATATAACGTTATTTCTATCAATTTATTATTCAATTTACTCTTTAATTATCAATGAGCTTATGGAAGACTTCAGCAATAAATGTATTGAAATCGATACATTTGAATCGTACTGATTGAAAGGAGATTAGAAAAAAGTTAATTAAATTCAATGACAATTTTGATGGATAAAAGCTCGATTCCAGTCTTGAAAGAATTTACAATATTCATTCAAATAACAGCCATAGTTCTATATTTCTTTGTACAATATTTTCTTTGCTTTGTTTGAATTTCTAATTTTTTGTCGTCGTAACTCCAGAAATTGTATTTACTATCCCATTATAAGTCAATGTAAATTTACATTCTCTAATAATACAAACAAGCATTGTCAATATCGTTACTTTATAATAAAAAGAGTCCAATTCGATATGTACACAGGTATTTTATTTATTTAATTTTTTTTATTTCGTTAAATAAACCCATATAGACTAAAGTTTGACAATTAATCAACAATTTGAATGCGCCAAATCGGCATTAAATTGAGTCCAGATCTGTTCTCAATAGTAGTGATAGTGACAGTAGTGATAGTAGTGATAGTTGTCAATACCATTAAACATATCTATTATAATTCAAATTATATTCTATCGTACTGATAATGACCGTTATGAAAATATTATTATTTTGTCTAAATTGAAAATTTTATTCGATTCGTTCTACTAAAATATAGGTTTCTGCTCATATCTAGAATTTGGAGCCATTAAAGAAGTTTTAATTTAGTGATATTAACCATCCAAGTGGATATAAACTTTTCATTGCAGAACTGATTACTTTATCATTTTTATTACCATCTAGCTCCCAAACGAATCGGAATTATAAATTTTTACAGATTGCCATCAAGTGACTGGAATAGAACACTAAATATTCACAACGTAGACTATTCCTATTAATTTTTTTTCTTCCAATAATTATTTTAGAAAATATAAAAAAATTGTTTCAGGTGTTTCCAGATATACAATCGGTGTCCGTATAAATCGTCTACAAGTGCCCGAAATAACACAACTCGGTGATCCTGTCGTACTCGATTGCGATTACACACTAGAGGAATCTCTGGATGATGGTCTTGTTGTAAAATGGTTTTTCAACGAAAAACCAACACCAATCTACCAATGGATACCAAATAAAAAACCACAAGAATTAGGTGAATCACTAAAATAAAAAGGAAAAAAATTCAATAAAATTATTCCATATCGTTATCATCAATCATTCTCGTTGACAATATAAAAGTGCTATTATTCGTGAATAAAAGATTTCATTTGTTGTAATAGCTTTTAAAAAAAATAGAATAAAGAGTAATATAGTGAAATTATTTGGGAAAGGGACATAAATCCGATTTGGTCGGATGACACTTATTAAACCCCAATGATGACCTGGCACTTTGACCGGGTTAGTAACAACCATTTTCCCCACGATAACTGAACTGGCCAACCTTTGCTTTTAAAACAAAATTGTTAATTACAAAGTTATGTAACTTTGATCTTTTTAACATAGAAAATTAAAGCACCGGATTTGATTCGCAATTTAAATTGCAATATGTTTTTTTAAATTTTAATTTCAAAAAAAAATTGAATAAACAGAAATATGTCTTATGGAGATTAAACAAAACAACTTTTATTGCAGTAGCACCGATTCAGAAGCTCCTTCGGCTCTCTTTTTTTTTTTGGTGTCTTCAAATTAGCTTGTTTTAGGGGATTATGTTTATTCGAATTTTATTGTTAATTTGTTAGATCGGTAGCATAAAATTTTATTTTATCCAAATTATCTACGTATATCCTCATCCTTTTGCTTTATTGGATTTGTTTAAACTGAAACTTGGTGGGTTTTAATTAACTTAAATGTTGAATTTTTTTCGACTATTTCTGCACGATTCTAATAAATATTCTCCATCAATTTTAATTTAATCCACCTAACTTATTAGCAAATAAGTCGAAATTGTTTGTTTTTAATTATCAAATCTAATATTAGTCGAATGAAACGGGGGCTTTGAAAAATGGTGGATGCGCCAGGCTAATGTATTATCTACAATTATCCGATTTAACATTAAATAACAAACATTAAATATTAAAACCGTTAATTTATTTTTATTTTATTTTAGGTATTCTAAAAGGACGATTGGATCTCGAATATTCCGCTAGTACGGATACAAATAGTGTACATCGAGCTTTGTATATCATTCAACCCGGTCCTGATCTATCTGGCGATTATACATGTCTTGTTTCAACATTTAGTAGTGAAGATCGAAAAACGAAACGAATGTTAGTATTTGGTAAGTTGCATAGAAATTTTGATACAATATTTTAAATGAAATTGATCGATAAATAGAGACAGAATTGGCTATAAATTTTAAATATTCCAAATTTACATAGTCTTATTGTATATAAAGTTGAATGCTTTTAAGTTAATTACCAGGAATTTTCATAATTTTATTCAAGTTGAAGATTTGTTGACTAGGATGGAAACTTTTGAGAATTATAACATTATGATGTTATAAATAATTCAAGAGGGATTTTGTACTTTATTATCGTTGACAAATAGTCGTTGAAGTTAATATTTCATTGAAATTAAAAAAATATATTTGAAGAAACAAGAAATAAAAGTGAATCAATTATTAGAAACCTATGAAAATTTTGATTCTACTGAAAAACTGAAATTAAAAGTCTTCTTCTATTGTTGCCACAATTCTTATTTCATCGACGTTTGTATAAAACATTATTAGCATATATCACACAAAAGGAACGTATTGATGGTGTGGCATTTTGTTTGAATTCGATTTGAAAACGACCCAAAACGCTCTATTGTATCAAACACAATAAGAACCAATATACGAGGGTTCATCCAAAAGTAATAATCGAATATTTTTAGTCACCAAAATCTTGAAAAACTACACTAGTGAGCTTAAACTCTCACTAGTTACGGGTGAAGAAATACAACGTCATATCGTCGAAATACGATATATTTCATTTCGAGCAAGAGGATGAACTGGGCAAAAGATCTACAGCAAACGAGTATTGCTGTCTCACGTTTGCGAAAATGTTTAAAATGTCGAAGATCTTGTTTTGGCTGATCATCAGATATTAAGCTGAGGTCAGAGGTTTTCATAGAGTATTGTTTAGATAATCTTCAACGACGTATGTCACGTGGACAAGGATTTTGCACTCTAATTACGCAAATAGAAAAAAAAACATGTCAACATTCTAAGAACAAATCTTGAGCATTACCAGACTGCTTAGGACCGATTTGTGTGTTGGCATCTATAATTCCGATCCTGAGGCTAAACAATCGATGACTTGGGAACTACCGTCCTTACAGATACCAAAGAAATTCAAAGTCTCAAGTTCCGTGCAAGAAATGAAAGTAAGCTATCAAAAAAAAGAAGAGACAAGACAGCATTCCCGTACACAAAGCGAGCTGCGATAGTTTCACCTTAAGGAGCTAGAAATTTGAAGACAATATCGAGGGGATGGTTGATGTAAAATAATTTTGGAAGAGTCAAGATAAAGAACTCGAGCTTTACAAAACAGGTGGACCGAATGTATTCATTATTGATCTAATAAACATTGTGTTTTATACCGATTATCATTACTTCAGGATCACCCCTCGTATAAGAAGCTTATTTTAATTAGGCGATAGTTGACCTAAGTTTGTTTGTTTGTTTTTTTTTTATTCGAAATGATTAAAATTAAAGTCGATATTTTATATATTAGGAAGTTGATTAAATTTCTACGGCCTCAAGCGAAATTCCTTTCAATATATTCGCCAATTCAAACAAAATGTTATTTTATAATAATAATAATAAGATTGTTTGTTATAGCGACCCTAACTGTATGTTTATTATTGATTGCAGTTCCTGAGAAAAGACTCGAATTGCGACAAGAATATGTAGGGGATGGTATATTACAAGTAGTTTGTTCAGCTGAGGGTGTTTACCCTAAACCCAATATGAGCCTACATATGGGCAACAGGTAATCATAATAATAATTAAATGAATAAATTGCCAATCGAATAATAAAAATCCTATAAAATCTGGTTTTTCGACTTATAAATTTACGAAAAGGAAAATAATTAGACAATTGCGGAGATTTTTCTTTCTTGTCCGGTAGATTGAATCGCAATTCGTTCGATATTATTCGACCGAGTGCTATAATCATGATACCGTTTTGTTGAATTATTAACATCAATTTGCATTCCATTTATACTTCTAGTGAAGTGAACAGTTCAATAATATCAGTACAGGAAAGGGCTGGACTATACGATATTAGAGCTATAGCCGAGGTGCCGTCATTGAATGGTCCGGAAGAGTTTTCGTGCGAACTACGTATCCCGCAAGCCAATTATACTGTCAGAAAGGAAGCCATCTATTACCCTAGTAGGTATTTTTTTTTTACTATCCACTACTTTGTTGAATTTCAGTTCAAACTTTATAATGTGGAATAATTTGAAACAGGCAACAACAACAACAACAACAAAAAAATTTGGCTACGAATTATTTTATGGAAATTAATGAGATAATTTGTAATTTTCTTTAATAAATTCAAGGAAAATTCGATAAAAACAAGTAAACAATTTTTCACCCTAAAGCTATTTTAGTTATAATAATAATAATATTAATCCGAGGTGGAAAATTTCAAATTGCAAACCGTTATAAATTTCATTAATTCATCAAATTTCGTTCGATTAAATCCATAATCATAAAATAAATAGAGAAATTATTGAGCTATCAATAAAATATTATTTGTGTGATTTCGATTTGATTTCTATATTGCAATATTTATGTTTGATTTCACTAAATTTCCAATTAGTTCAATTTGAATAGAATATTATTATTAAGCTATACGTTTTGAGTCTATACGAAAGTTGATTTTACAAGGACTGTATATATAGCAATATTGAATTGACTCTTTTCACAAATCGGCTTTATAATGTTATATTTGAAACGATAAGATGGACTAATTATGATTGAGAGAATGTTTGAACGAAATGAATTGAAATAGTATATCTGATTGAAATGTATTCGGTATTATGACGATAAATTATTTCTTGTTATTTGTACAGCTTATTTTTTTTTCGAGTTCATTGGGTTGGAAAGAAAGCAATAAAACACTTGGAGCAATAATAAGTCTTCGTCTTTATTAATCAACTGGGCACGTTTAATCTACAATTTAATTACCTTGCATGTCAATGACTTGTGACTGAAACCCATATGGGTTTCAGTCTTGATCAAAACTTTTGAATCTGAGAGTAAGAAAATAGTTCTAATTCCATGTCATAACATTAAAATCGCAAAGCTTTTTTCGCGTAAAATATTTTCTAGAGCTCGTAAGAGGTAGTAGTCTGACAGTGCTGACTCTGGAGAATAAGCTGTGTGTGGTACAATATGAGACATGCAACATGCAACCGATAGTTGTCGTATAATAAGTTAGTCTCGATGCGTCTTATTGTTAGCCTCTACTCTTGGTCAGCAGTTGCAAATCGAAGCAACTGTTCGGCTTAGAGCTTGGCGATGATGGCTTGCTTGTCGTTGAGAAGCTTCCAGAAGAGCATGCGTTGCACGTCCCAGAGCTGAGGAGAATTTCACGGCGATGAAGGTGCGGCTTTGACTGAACTGGAGAGTCATCCCCACGAGATACCGAACAAGTGTATCACGAAATGCAAAAAAATCTTTGAGATAAGAAGAGATTGATAGCCGAGCCGTTCGCGTAGCCTCAGATAGCGCATGGGAGATCCATCGCCTTACAATTTTTCAATAGTCAAGTGTATGCAAATGATTTTCAATAGTTGTGTAACTACAATTTACACAAAATTCTCGTGTGCTTGCATCTGTATACAACTGCAGTTCGCTACGGAAAGCGACATCGTCGAGCTCACATAGATGGTCACTGCGGACCTGATCTTCAAGGCTGATATCTTCGTTAGCAAAGCGTTTGTACAAACACCATACAGTCAGGTGTGGTGCTTAACTAAGTGCAGCGTTAATCTTTTCAGCTGCCTGTGTGAGCCGACGTTATTTTAGAGCTCGTATGACATTACAACAAGAATTTATTTTTCCTCCATTTTAATCACCATACTGCTTCGGTGCGGTATTATGCGATCAGTTCCAAAGCGTTCTACAACATTCTAGTTTTTTCTAGAAGTTTGGTGTTCTCAAACTTACAAAACATAAAATTGTTTCATTATTCATTTGCCAACCCAATAGTTTTGCTTATTTATTTTTTACTACATCATTAGAGAAAAATTGATCAATAAATCAAACATTGGGAAGCTAAAACTTCAATAAATCAAATTCAGTTGCATTGTTTGAGTGAAACAATCAATAAAATTAGCAAATTTTAACTAACCGGAAATTGTTGGTGAGCATTTGAAATCAGATTCATTTTCATGTCATTTCCGTTCAATTAAAAATGCTACTCTTACTTTAATTGGAAAAAAAAGGTTGTATTGGTTAATAAAGTTCAAACTTCAACTTTATTTAAGAGACAAAAGCAAAAAACATGGAGCATAATTTAAATTTTAGAATAATGTTGTTTCTTCTTCCATCATCATTCTGGTTATTACTAAAGTTCTCCTCCAAAATTGAAGTTGCCCACTTATCTCTATTATCTTGCTTGGGGGTCTTTTATGAAATTGCTACGTCAAAATTATTGATATGATGAGTCTATTGTATATTTAAGTATCTATTATTATAGCTATTGTTGCAGTTCAAAACTGTCTAATTATAATATTTAACAGATAAAATCAAACAATTTATTGTACAATAAATGATCAAAGTTTTAGTATTATTAAGTATAACAATTTTCAATAATAATAAACATATATAGACTCTGAATAGAATTGTAATAGAAACTATTTAACGGGATATATAGAGTATTCAAAATGATATTAAAATTTGGAACTAATCTAAAACTAAAGTAATTAATGAGCTCAAACGCATAGTTGTCAACAAACAGATGTTGTAATCTCGACTAAACAACTGTTAAATTTCTATTCAAGAAATACTTTAATGGACCTATTTCGAGAGCAGATTAACTAAACTACAAGTGTAAAGGAAATTGAACATGATCAAGATTATTATCTAAAGATAATACCGTAGATTTGCTCGTGAAATTAATTTTCTTGTTGCGAATATTCACATTCAAAACATAAATTGATGTACGACATTAATATGGAAAATATTTAAAATTAGAAAGTATCCGAAAATATGCGTTAGAATTTAAGAATAGTTTCTAAAATGCATACAAAGGGAGATGCAGATACAGCCCTTTGAATTATTAAATATAAACAAAATTTGAAAAATATAAATTATGAATGTTAATAAAATTTGGATTTAATTTCACCCTAAATAAACAACCCCTAGCTATAACAGTTTGACCTCATTTATATTTTTTTTATATTTATTAGGTGCGTCGTATTGGTCTTTGCAGAATCTGAATATTCATTTTCATGCTTTGTAAAATCTACAACTGTCTTATAAAATTAATTTTGCGTTCTATATTCAATATCATCAATTTTCTGAATAATTATCTAAAGACAGAAATAAGTAAAAATCTTTAAGAGCAAGATCTGGTGAATAAGGTGGACCCTATAACTTCAAAAACATTTCAAAAATTTTACCGCCGCACATTTTTTCTTTACCTATGACTTTAGGGAATCGGTTTTGATATTTTTTATCCAATAGATTCACTTCTCATCTTCGGTAATCAAATTATCATGACTCTCTCTAAAAGCTTGTACAGCGACCATCACCTCGCTATTGTCTCCTGAATTTTTTCCCTCGAGTTGCTCCTCAAGTAGAAGTCTACTTCTGGATTATAGGATAGGTGTTCGAGTAATTCGAAACCTTTTCCCAGGTAATTTATCCCCAAAAACACGGACAAAACAACCTTACAAGCAAAACTTTGCCACTTTGAAATTCTTCGATGTCGGTGAAAATTGTCGTTTCCAAGTCATGAATTGTTGTCTCGTCCATTATAACAAATCAAGTCAAAAATCTGTACAGATAAGCGTGTTGGGCGGTTAACATTTTGGGTGTACAACGAGCGCCATGTTCATGTATGTCGCTGAGGATCCTCTGAACACTACCGTATTACATCCCTCCAATCCCAACAAAATTCGGTCAACTAAAACTAGATCTTCGACTTTTTTCACATATTCGTCGGTGTACGACGACGTGGATGGCCGTATATCAAATGCATGATTAGAATGCATCTCTGGATATAACCTAGCAACACCAATACATACCCTCAGATCAATGTTACTGGCCAGTAACTATGTATATGTTCATGACTAATTGGCAAGTCTGATTTAGTCATATTGCGAGCGTGATAAGACTACAGCGCATGCTCATTGCCATGAGATTACAAGTTTCAACCAATTATAACCTTCAATGAGTACGAGAGCGCACCATCATTCCAAATTTAGCGCCAGTATAAAAAAAGCAAAACCTAGCCTAACATACATTGTAAAAATAGATAGACTATAATTCGCGATGCTCGTATGACTGTTCTGTCCTGCTTATACTCATTGCACTTGCGTGCAACTGTAGAATATGAAGCGTCATAGTCTATCAACTCGGCATGCACGCTTTTTTTCCTGGTAAAAATTTGTCTTGTTTGAATTTTTCAAATCAGTTGTATACTGCCCCTATTTTCACCAAACGCTCTAGACAACTAATTATGAACTTGAATTTTAGAATCAACTATTCCAAAATGGACTAGCATTTCCATTGAAATTTAGAATGAATATACAGTGATAGGATATGATTATAATAAAACTCTTTCCATAATCAAAAGAATAGATGGATGGATGGATGGCGTTGATAATGAGAAATCGTTCATAGCGTATTGCTGGCCATTGTATATTTTAGCATATATATTTCCAAGTTGTATAGGTCAATAAAAATTTATTCAGGAAGAAATAAATTGTTGCTTTTCATATAGATTCTTTCTCTTTTTTTGTTTTTGTTTCGTTCATATAATAAAATGCATCAACATATTTATATTTATATGTTTGTAAAATTTGAATTATGTGATAATATCGTTCTCTTTGTTTCGTACACAATGGATTATCGCAAATTTAAAATTCATATTACCTTTTCAAGGGAAATGTACTAACTTGAAATATTTGAATAAATTAAGGATAACAAAAAAACATTTTTGACGTTGCATAAATCGGAAAATCAATTTTATTCCATAATTTAAATTAGATTTCAAAATTATGTAATTCGACTCTGGGCAAATTTATTCGAAAACAATTAAGAATCTTTCCCCGATTTCAATACTTTTTGACTAATAATTTTGGATAATTTTTCAATCATCACAATAAAATCTAGTTTTCCATAAGAAAATTCATATTGTTATTTGAAAACTTTTTCCGAATTTGATTTGTTGAGTCACTCTAGAGTGGCTATATCATCCAATGAAATTTGAGAATAATGTGCTGATTTGTTCTGTTTCAGTTAGTGGCAGTAGCAACATGTTTCTTTCATCATTCACCATTTTAGAATCTGTAATTTCCCTTGTAGTCCTAATTCTACGTGAGTATTTGTGTATTATTATTATTAGGTTGTCCACACCAAACATGTGATAAGAAAAGAAGCATTTATTTGACATATAAGAGACTTTTATACATAATCTCCCTCACTATCGATTACTGCCTTCCAACGCTCTGAAAGTTTCTGTACACTTTTAAGCTTTTGATTTTCTTTACTTAGTGTAATTATGTTTTCTAGTGAATTTATTAATTGTTCCCAATCATTAAACGTGTTTCCTTGTAACATCCTCTTTGATTCACTAAAACAGCTATAATCTAACGGCATTAAATCTGGCGAGTAAGGTGGATGTGTCCAAAGCCTTATATATTTTTCTTTTAAAAATTCTGCATCTATCCCGCTTCTGTGTCGGCGAACATTATCTTAAGGAGTACAGGCTGAATACATTTTTGTTTGTTCATCCATTCTGGGATTTCTTCATTTAATATAGAGATATACAATAAGGCAGTCATTGTTTGACCTTCAACAAGAAGCCTGTAGAATGCGATGCCGTTATAATGTAATACTATCAATAGAATCGTGAACATTACTTGCCACAACATGCGGAGCCTCTTCATTTTTCCCCAGTCAGAACCTTCGCTGATTTCGGTCCGAAGGTGTATACAGGGACGGCCAGAGTTCTCTTGGGCATAACAAGGTATTTGTTATATTCAGATAAGATAGATTTGACAGCTAACAGTCAAACTGTGTTATACCCGCTTACCAAGTTTCTTTCTCAAACGAAGAATTTCTGTCAATCAAATGTGACGCACTTAATAACCTTTGTGATTCTTCAACAGCTCTTCAACATCAAGCTTTCTCTGCTCCCAATCTGTTGATTCTGTGTGGTCACCTCCTCTCCTTTCTTCCTAAATCAAGTCACCCACGATTCTACTGTACATTGACTGTAAGCTTGACCACCTAATAATCGCACTAGTTGTTTGCGAATTTGCCTTGCAATCCAGCCGAGATACACAATTTATAAAATTTCTCTATTGATAGTCGCCGATCAAATCTTTTAATCGCTCTTGATCCATTTTAAAGTAAATTTAAAATTAAAATGCAGTAATAAACACGTCTTTTTCTATTTATACTCTTATATTACAACAGGTTGTGCAATGGATCCGTTCTCGTAATATCGCGCTACATGTCGCCACACGTTTGGTGTGAACAAGCTATTATTATTTTATATTCAATAGAAATGTAGTTTTATGAAATTTCAGATTAAATAAAGCAACAACCCTCTATTTCGAACGGCCAAAACTTACATTAAAATGAATCATTTGCAAGAAAGTAAAAATAATTATAATTAAAATGAATTAAGATGTGTTGATTGTAAAATATTTTCTATAAATGTGTAAATTTGAATAAATATAAAAAAACGAAAATTATTATATTCCTTATAATAAAATTGTGTACATTTTTACTGTATAGTTTTATTGCTATTTAAAAATATTCTAACAATTTTATTTATGTCTTTTCTTGCTCACCTCTTCAATACCAGAAATATTTCAAGATTCGGAACACAGAGGCGGTCCTATAGGAATCTTTTTTAGGCAGTGCAAAGTTTAATTGTAGTGTCCCAATTGTACGATTTTCTCTTCATGTTTGATGTATTTCGGGGAAATCTAACAATAAGACGATCCATCTGTTTTGGCGCCATTGTTTTATTATTCAAAAACGAATTACCTACTAATAAGTAAAATTATAACAAATACCTGAATTTTCGTATTATTCCGTAAATTAAATGATTTTCTCCAACAATTTCAAGTACTTTTTCTGAAGATGTTTGAAAAGCATCAACTGGAACTAATAAAGATAAATGAATGGCTTTGTTTTATAGACAAGGCCGCTTTTATCTTTTGTTTATAAACTTTCTTTATTCTTTTAAATAAACAATACAAAAAAAAAGAGGAGATGATAATAATTAAGATCTAAAGAAGAAATCTCTTTACTTTTATCCGATTTAAAATCAACTTTATTTCGGTTATTTTAAAGTTATTGTTGGAAAAAAAGTATTAGCTCTGATTCAAATAAACGATTAATTCTCAAACTTTCTTTGAATAAATATTTTTTGTATTTCAATCATTAGCAATGCAATTTGATGAGGTGATTTTATGGACTTATAGCTATCAAGGTAAAAGGAAATGTCGGAAATTCAATTTCATCAAAAACGTAAGTTATTTAACAAGTGCGTCTGTGAGAAATAGCATCACTATACTTGACGTTATTTACTGACACTGGACAAATAGTCGTACTTTAGTAGATAGTTGCTAGATATGTGGATTCATCAATCAAGACATGTAAGAATGTTACAAACGTTATAAATTTCATTCCAACTAAATGGATTTTATCAATAAATGTATTCTCAATTTGGTATCTAAACATCGAAAACAAAAATTATAATCAATCTCAATCTAGTTTCTATCCGATGGATTCAAAAGGTATAAATTCGATGGAATAGCCTCACCAATCAAATCTATCATTATCGAAATATCAATATTCCAGAAAATTTGATGACTTTAAAATGTTATTTGTAGGCGTCAATATTTTATGAGAATCTTTCAAAACTTTATTAAATTGGTACTCTTGGAAGCTAGAATTGAAAAAATAGAACAGAATCTGATATGAAAATTTGGTAAATTTGGAAAATATTGAACAAGAGTGAAAATTTCGAAATATTCAATCCAAACAAGAATTTTTTCGTTACAAATCAATCAAGTTTTGAAAATTCAACTATGTATCTTTGAAAAAGAGTTGGGAGATTTTCTGATTGAAATCTGGAAAAATTAGAATAAAGAAACTTTATAAATTCCATAACGTATTTTCCGTGAATACAATAGAACCTCTCTTGGACAGGCACCTTCGAGATGTGTCCGGCCATGAAAAATATCTTTAGACACAAAATATCATCTTCTCAGAAATAATTAGATAACTATATTAAGATAAAAACACTGCTGCTAAGTTGACATCGAAAGTGCCCCTTAAAGAGAGGGAATTTTCTCGAGGAAATAATACATCGTGAAATTAGTATCATATTAACGATCTTTTAAAAGGGACCGCTAATGGACGCTTCGCTTCGAGGAATTTAAAAGCCTACGGTTGAGCAAGGTAAATTTCTCAAGGAAACAATAGATAGTGAAATAAGTATTGTGTCCGCGACCGATCAATAGAAAAGTTGTGAAACTTACATAGAGCAAGTTTAGGGAATTTATGCTCGATGTACGTTAGATAAAGCGATACTATATTTGGGGAAAATACAAATTTTTTCAAGAAGTCGCAAATCCTGTTCAAGAATATTAATTTGAAAAACAGATAATTATATGAAGACGAGAGCGTTAGAATTCGGAAAATTCGTGACGCAAATTCTAAATATTCGACAAAAATTTAATAAAGGCAGCAAAAATGATAAACTTAAACAATATAAAACAATTTGGAGTTTTAAATTTAATTTACATAAAAATTTTGTGGAGAAAATTGAAAAATTCATGAAAAAATATTCTTAATTCGTTAAAAATAAATTCATTTACTAATCCATTGTTTAGTGTAGTGTAACGTGAAATTTATACTAAAGAACGTATTACCATAGAGAACTAGAATCTCTGTTCACATTAACGCATTTTCCAAGTGAGTAAGAACATGAGAAGGTGCCACCTATTTCACTTTAGTCTATAACTTTACATTAGTCCAAACAAGAGCATCAAGTGGGGTAGAGTTTCTGCACAACTTTCTCATTTTCTATCCTTTTCATTTATAGTCTTATCTCCATTGAAATGCCACCATTCCATAGCTAAACAAGAGAAGGAGAATTTTTTGCTATTTTTATTGACTTTTGAGAAAAATCGCAGAAAATAGAAATTTTACATATTTCGAATAGACTATTTTTAGGCGCGTAATATTAATTACAGTAGAGTTTTTTATGAGTGATTGTCATCAATTGTTCTTTTTTCAGTTTGCTAAATTTGTCAAATAAGAAATATTGAAAATACTGATACGAGATAAATTTGAATACGATCAAGGCGGCATACTTAAACAGTCATTGGACGTGAGCAATAGTTAATTTGAAAATTATTGTTTTGTACCTTTCTTAATAATTTCTCTGTATCGATTCAAAGTCACGCAAGAGGAGTTTTAGAATTAAAATAAATTTTTACGTGAAATAAGAGCTGGCGGATCAACCACAGGAGATCATCTCGTCAGCCTCTTTAGGTCACAGCAATAAAAAGAGTTGAGCTACTAGACAGTCCGTAATCGTAAATTGTGAACCACAAAATCATGTTTATTGTTCTTGTAATGCAGCAATCTTTGGAAATTATTAGATACGTTTTAAATTAAACGATATTCCACCAATTTTTAAATTGTCATTCAATTTAATCGTTTATTCTTCCAATACTCTATCGCACTGTTCATAATAAAGCCCAATTTGACGTATATTGTCACTTCAAAGCTATGTATTTCTGATAAAATATACAACAATAGATGCGATACAGATTAAAGCGATTTTTTATCAATTCCGGATTATTTTATTATTACTACGGTTAATCCATCTATAAATGGATCCAAGCATTCCAATTTTTTGTGATTTGAATTTTTTTCCAATGTCACGAAACTCATATACTAATAGTAAAAAAAACCTGTGCTTTCGTATTTATTTAACAAAGCTTTCGAGAATTTCATTTAATTATTTCCTATTTGACTAATTAATCGACAATAAATCGTTAATTATAGAAGTGATGAATATATTTCCTGTTAAAGTGTAATTACAGGTCTTGTTAGAATTCTACCAAGCACAGATGCAATTAAACATACCAGGGGTTGATCCAAAAGTAATGAAAATCGGATAGTTGCCATTCGAGAAACTGGTTTCAAATCAGTTGAACACCCACCTTTTTCTCCAAATCTAGCCCTCAATGACTTCTTTCCCATTTCCTGGTTTAAGGAGCAATTCAAGGCAAGAAATTTTATGACAATGTCGAGGTAATAGCAACTGTAGAAAAAATTTAGGAATGTCGAGATAAAGATATTCTTTCAATAGTACTTCGTGCTTTGAGTCTGCTAGGTTTGAAGCGTGCAGCGGCGCTAGTTTTTGTGTTAGATTTTTGATGGTTGGCTTCACACGGTGTAAGTCTCAAAGCTGGTTTCAAAGATGGATTTCAAAATGCTGCTTTCCAACTTGTTCGCATCGAAACTAGCAGTAAACCTATCACTAAGAATAGCACATGTCCTATCTGGGGAATCTAGCTTGCAATCAAGCTACTGAGCCCGTCCTTTTCTGGGTTCGCAGCCAGCTTCTGAGCTAGCAAGCAATCTCTTAAGAAAACTTGCCCCGTCTGACGCGAACTCCAAATAGAGATTTATTAGGAGACTTATTATCGATCTGATAAATATTTTGTTTTAAATCAGTTTCTATTACTTTCGGCTCAGTTTTTGTGCAAACGTCTCACAATCACAATTCGGAATTCCATTTGTTTCAGTATTGAAGTTGTAGAATTGTTACTTCCTTTGTACAATTTACAAAGATCTTGACTCTTTGCCAAAAACTTATTTTCAACTAATTTAATATCACAATCAGCAAAATTGATACTAATATCAATTTACACAATAAAGAAATTAAAATAAATGAATTTAACAGCACTTTAGAGTGTGAAATAAATAAATTATAAAATAATCTTTTTATAAAGGCAACGTATACGAAATATTTCCGTATTGGGTCTGCTTAATCTAAATAATTCTCTATACCAACATGTAACCAACCATCATATGTAAAAGGTCTATCCAATATAAAATACGATAGTATTGTTTTCTCGTAACGTGTGAATTATAGTTGGAGTTGTTAAAGGGCTGGTACTGTTCCATGTCTTTAAAAGAAAAATATCTTCAGCTATAAATAGTGATATATTTCCGAAATACCACAATGGACGATCTCAACATATATACTGCAACAGTTTTAAAATATGTTATATATCAAAGATAAATTGGTATTTGTTATATTTTACTACGAAAAGCTTTTAACCATGCATAGTAATTTATTTTTTATATTCCATAGTAAAACGAATAATTCCATTCGATTGTATGTGTTCCCTAATGTGACCATCTGTAAGTAAACTAATTATCATGCTTAAATGCATTCAATTAAATATTTATTTAAAAAATCGTCAAACATTTCTAGATTTGAATAGAAGAATTCATAAAATTCGAATTATTCAAGTAATTAGTGTGAATGAAATTTATTTCGCTTTAAAGAAAATCCAATTAATTTTCCAACGACTGCAAAAGAAACGAATTAATGCTAATAAAAAGAAAAATTTTAATTGGCTCCATCATAATCTAATGCAATTTATTTTCATGACTTTCATCGTAGTGTAAAATTTGTTGACAATAAAGACGTTGACAATTCTCCAACAAGCTACGCGTTTTTTCTTTTATTGGAACAATGAAATAATATACGAAGAGCAGTAAGAACGTTACAATTTTGGTGTAAAATCCCTAAAGAATCAACAACAACTCTTTCTGTTTCGTTTATAGTAAAAGAATTTCGTCGCATTGCTTTGGCATCACGCACATTTAGCTTTCGTACACATGGGAACAAGATTTACTGGTATAGCTAAAACGTGTTGTATTAGTGGTTCTTCCATATGTATGTTTTTTTTTTCCTTGGTTGTGTTTCCTCCATATTGCTTATAGTCCGGGATTTTAAAAGCTACATTACCAAAAACGAGAAAGTAGAAATACACGATAAATTCTCAACGTATAAAAAATCTAAATTTATTATATGTATATAAATATAGTGAATTTTGTTTTTTGCTAATAGAAGATCTTTGAATGGAAAAAAATATTGATTTGAAATGAAAGTTGCCAGTTTTAATATTCAATTTTCGATAGCTTTTCAAAACAAAAGTTATAATATTCAGAATAGAAATGTTTCTTCAAACTACATATATTAAATTCCAAGTGGGATTCCACCATTAAAGTTTCGTACATTCAGACAAATCGTAAAAAAGTTTCTAAATAAATAAATAAACATAGCATCATGCAGAATAGAATAATATGACTGAAAGCTAAGTAGAAATTAGATTGGTATAAAACAAAAGTAGGTGTTTACCCTGGAGTAACATTTCAACATTGCATATATCCAGTTAACTATGACTATATATATATATATATACAAACATGTATGTATCTTAAACCTACATAAATTTTAGAAAAATAACATAATCTGATGGAACAAAGTTCTAGTTTGTTAAACAGTTTACAAAACAAACAGAATTTAATATTTATGAGCGGAATATCATCAAAGAAACCGAATTTGAGAATTGTTTGTTGTTCATATTTGAAATAACTATCAAAAGTTTTCTTCAATCCATTTTTTTAATGCGTGTCAAAATGGTGGATGCGCCGGCAGTATAGAATTTCGTTAGTTCGCTATCAATTTCTTTATTTCTTAATAAAGAGAGGTAGAATTTGTCCGGATATTCATTATTCATCAATCATACAGCTATATGGTTGTTTGTCAAGCTTTTAGACGGAATTTTTGAATTGATTTCATAGAATACAATATTTTTATAACAATGTATCTTGAAAAATCGTCTTAGTACAGGAGCTCAGAATCATGATTCCAATGTTGTTTGTGAGATTTTGAATAATGGTAAAAAATTTTAAAGGAATGAGGGAGAAAAGGAACGTAGATGCGCCAGCAAATGAATTGAAATCTTAGCAATAATTCTTATTATTAGGAGAACCGGAGAGTAGTTGATATCGTTTCTGCAAATGTCGATATTTTTTTGTCATTTATCGGGGCACTATGTACTTAAAGTATTGTCCAAGATATTTCAAGCTTGAAGTCACTTGTTAACTTTATTCTCAATTTATTTTGCAATTATGGTGAAATGGCCAGTCAAATACTAGAAGAGGTACATATCCGGCATTGTATGCTTTTCGGGTGTCACAATGCAGCAGTTGCTACCCAGAAGATTTGCAATATATATATCCAAGATTGTTAGACGATCGGTAATTTTGATCTTTCCCGATCGTATCGGTAAGGAACATCAACGACTTCAGACAATGACATGTAAAGGGGCGGAAGTGGAAACAAATCTGTTGAACACTATCAACCAAACTTGGTCGAGCATCGAAGAACATTTACAGTAGAGCATAATCTGTTCGAAGAAAACCATGTTAACCGGTCCAGCATAGGCAAATGAATTGCTTTAGTGGCACATTAAAAAAGTGTTTTTAGAACGCTTGATTATTGACGATGAAAAATGGAGCCTCTATATATATATATATATATTGAAAATGCATAAGCTGTACCTCCGAATGAATCGCCATGAAGTTGAGCTAAGTCAAGTTCACACTAAAAAAAACGCTTTTGTATTTTGGCGAAGTATTCGCTAAATCGTACATTTTCAAGTTTGCCCCTAAACAAACTACAAAAGGAGATCTTTGGTTCGAATAAATCTTTAATCAAAAAATTATCAGTAATTCTTAACAGACCACACTGCACAAGCCAAAATCTGGATAAATTATAAAATTGGGGTAGTAGGTTTCGCCTCATCCATCATATTTGTCCGATATTGCCCCAACAGATTTCTATTTCTTTCGATCGCTTGAAAATTTTCCAAGTGCCAAAAAATGTGAAAATTTGTATTAGGTACAAAATGTCAATTCTACATATTTTGCTGAAGAAACAATTGATTTCTATCGATCCAGAACTTGATAGCAAAGGGTTGTTAATAACGGAAGTGATTCATCTGTAATGGTAATAAAGCTCTTTCAAATTATTTTTTCTTTTTTATCGTGAACGAAATTTCACAATTTATATTCAAAGAATCAATGTTAGTTTATAAGGAAATTTCCCGGCAATATATCATGAAATTTCATCAATGGAGATAAATTTTGAGACGCATTAGATCAATATAGTTTGTGAAATTTCATTTAATTTGCTCGAAAAAATGAACAAGACAAAAATGGTGGATGCGTCTAGAGAAATTCAATCGTCTCTATCACCAGTTAGGAAATCACTTCTGTCTCATAATAAATGGAATGATTTGACTTATTGCCTAGATTATTTATGATTATAAAAATTCCACAATATTTCCAACAATTTTCCACTACAGAAAGTTTTCTTTTCTGTTAATTATTGTCTAATACGTTAAAACACATTCTATATAAAATTGTATTTGATCGTCAATAAAACTTTAATGCTTGATTACAAAGTTTGGTTAAATATTCAAAACTTACTCATCCCAAACTAATTCATTTCAATATATTTAGGAATTATTCAATATTTATTCCACTTTAGTTTAGAAAAAAAATAATTAGATTTGATTAAGTTGCGATAAAGTTTATAACATATTGAATAAGTTTTGGCAATTATTTTCGAATGATTTCGTCTAAAAAGATTTAAAATTGCAATCACAATCTACAATAATTTCATGTTTTCTTTATAGTTCTGCGGTATTTTCTCTACGACTTTAGCATACGAAATTTATAAGTTATTTTCTTCAAACAAATAACTCCGGAACTCACTTAAAATACCTAAATTTGAGTGTCACAAAGAAAATGGACTATATATCGATGTCACAAACATTTCTAGTTTAATAATGAAATTTACAACACTCATCAACAAGAAAAAATATAAAAAATTCCAACTGAAAATCTCAACAATGTACATATGATATTAATCTTGAAAGGAATCGCTGACAAAATTAACGACAATCAAAATATCGCGATGAAATGTGAATTGTAACTTGCTGGTTGTATTAAATCGATGACAGTTGATGCTACTATTTTGTAAGTATTGGAAAATAATTAATTATAATTTGTTTACAGTGCGGGTCATCAATCAGCTACCTATATTATTATTACGATAGCGCATCCACAAATCTACAGTAATAAATCTTGCAGAAGATCAATATAAGACCGTGACACATTCAACTATTACAGATATATATATGTAGGCGTTATGAGAGTAGCAACCCCAAGAGAGGGTCTTCGATATGTCAACTGGGTTTTTATAAGTGACATATCAAGGGATTGAATAAAAATAGTCGAGGGTAGATTTTTATATTATATTTATATTAGAACAATGCTATTTAGTTGAGCGCAAAAGGGCAGACTATTATTATATTACATAATATTAGTTGAGATTCTACCTTAACATATTACATTGCTTGTTTTCTAATCAACATAGCTACTAAACTGGCTGTACTCCGATATAAATGGTCTTGTTTACATAGTAATAACAATCGAAACTATACTGTTGGAGATTGCTTTGAGCTATCCTGTTCGAAATAATGATAATAGAAAAAACACAACGCCAACAATAGATTTCCTTTGAAACAAAACTAGTGTTATTTATGATCATTTATATAACTTTTGTACGGTTTCGAATGTGGAACAGGGATCCCACCCACGCCATGTCTTTCTAGTTAAATCAGCCAAAATAAATTAAACTAAATAGAATAAACTAATTAGTTAAAAGTTGAATTGTTTCAACTATAATTGGTTAAACGACTTGTTATTTTCTAATTGTTATTTTGTCAGTTATAAATTAGAAACTATAGAGTAATATTGTTTGAAATCAATTATTATTTCCATCATTTTTCATCGAAAAAATTGAATGATATAATGGCGATATTTACTCTTTACAAACAACTCGTAGGAAATACGCAAGAGACAATATTTTTTCAATTAAATAATCGTGTCTATAATCATCATATTCCATTAGATTATCCGGAACTTTATCCATCGATTGATTATTTAGAGCTTGCCGTGGAAGAGAGAAATTATTATTGGTTGGTAAGACTTGAGAGTAGAGACTGAATGTCATCGGAGCGAATCGTTTGAGTTTATAAAACTAGTTTCTGCTTTATCTAATTGTAAGTGAAATTCGGTGCCTCTTCTCTTGGATTGCAGTGACAAGTCGACGTAGCTGTTCAGCCTAGAATTCTGTGGGGACGGTTTGTTTGTCGTTGAGAAACTCTCAGAAGATTATGCTTTGCAGGTCATCCTCACGAGTAATCCAAACAGCGTGTCTTGTATCTTTCTCTGTAACTCTCGTTGCCGGTTACTAAATGTACTAAAAAATCTTTGCGATAGGAGCACAGGAAGGGAGAGTGACATATTGATAGCCGTCACGTTGCCGCTGGTGTCCTACTGACCAAATGCAGCGTTGATGTTCTCACCTGCCTAGCGTGCGCTGTTATTTTTTGTATTGTATTTTGGAACCCGTTTATTATAACATGAATTTGTTTTTCTTCCATTTTGATCACAGTGTGGAACCGTACGACACTTATTATGATCAGTTGGGGCATTTATTCGCACATTTTTAGTTTATGGAGCTATTTTTAACAGTCGTTTTAACAAGGATTTCCAAACTATATCATTTATGCCATAAGAAAAATGAGTAGAAATTCTTTAGCAGTGCACAATAAAAATATTGGCAATAAATTTTTACAATAAATAGTTTCACAAAAATAATTAAATTTTATGTGATTCATATAAAATAATTGGAATTCTTCTACATTGAAAAACAAAATTCTCTAGATGTTTTCTTATTACCCAGAATATCATAAATCAATTGCTAAAGCTTTAGCCAGAAGCTCAATGAACGAGTAAACAAGATCTACTTTCCAATTTTAATCAAAAGTCGACGAGAAAAAAATTTTCAATAACTATATTGATATTTCAGTCCAAGTTTGTATTTTGATTCGATCCTCAATCCAATCATCACTAACTCAATGCAATCAATTCAACTAATCTAATCGATTCTAATCTCTTGAGAATATACAATGTGTGATTGAATTAATATTACTAACGAATCAAAATCGAATCTGATTGTAATCTAAATTTAATTGATTGTAATGTAATTACATTTATGTATAATTTCGAATTTGATCAACACAAGTAAACTTTTGGAATTTAATTGAATTGTTACCAATATCAATTCGATCGTTAAAAATTTTAGGTTGTTGTTGGAAATCTTTTATTATGAAAATCATAAATCAAGTATTCTTCCCAAGAGTTCGTATCGATAGGAATTATCGGGAAGTTTGATCTTTTGAAAGAAAAACTGAATTTGTTGTTGTATTAATTTTGTTACAGTTGAGGGGAAATGTTATCAGTGTTGCGTTAATCAACAACATTTAATATAGTTTGAATACATGGGCAGAAAGATAACGTTGAATTTAATTAAGAAAATGCCAGTATAGGAGAGTACAAGCTACAACAATATATATATATAACGATACTAAATGAGAAATTAAAGAAGAAAAAGATAGATTCAAAATATTCTAATAGCTTGAATTTGAATAAAAATCAATATCGATAATTTTAGGTTAATATCATGTAAATAAGCTTTTAGTTTATTTAATTATTACATAGTTGGTATATGCATATAACAAATATTATTAAGCTGTACCGCTATGTTTTGATTATAGAAGTTGGTTCATTTAATGAGGCTTTCCCTTCAGCTAACATCAACATTAACTTGTGAAATATAAGTGATAAGGATAAGTACTGTAATTAGCCCTCATTTTCGGAATTCAATCTACTATCTTGGCTTCATTTTAGTATAAAACAAACAATTTATGGAAAAATACATAAATGTTAACATTCAATTTTTCAAGTACGTCAACGTTGATTAGCTTTATCCAAAAATACTGACCATACATCTCTAGAGGCGATGTACTTTTCCAGCAAACGTTGATTATATTCGATTCAATTTAAATTGAACTTCAAACGAAAACAACAAAAAATTATAATTGGAAATTAAAGACAAAAAAGAAGCGATTTTGATCGAAATTGAATAATGGTGGATGCGCCGGGTGTTGCGTTCGAAATTTCAAATTATTCGGTTATTCAATCAATTTGAATCATCCATTTCAAATTTTATGATGTAATACCACGATAATTAAGCAGAAACATTTCGATACATTGCATGAAAATATTTTTCCGTCTCTATACTCTGAGTAGAATTTTGTATCATGAATCATGACATAAGTTAATAATGAGAACGAGCTTATTATATTATCTTTTATAGTTTTCATTGTCTTATGTAGAATTTGCATTGTAAAATTACCTCAAATAATGCCACTAGGGGTAGTAAGGTGTCTGTTTTACAACGGAAAAAATTTCGAAATTTTCATTTTTGTAATAATATTTTGCTTTGTTATTAAAATTTTTGTTGCTTGCTCGATGCTGTATATTTTTCTTCCTTTAATCAAAATAAAGTTTAATCATAAACTTTTCAGTTGTTGAGGAAATATCGCGTTCTAGTGAAAATTTCATAATAAGGCTTACTTGAACTTTCAAGTTTTATTTAAAATTATATGAATTCCGAACTGAAGCGTTCATGAAGCACTTTATTTAATTATTATCCGAAATTAATCTTTTTGAATACAAAGTTATTATCTCTTAGAATTTTTCAGCACAATTCCCTAGAAATCATTCATATTTCCAAACAATGCCATTGAACAAATTTGCTTGTTCAGATTTTCTATTAAAAAAAAAACCTATGTAAATTCTCTACTATTGCAATAAATGAGCTATGCGTGGGATATAGCAATAATAATTACAATAAAAAATGAGGTAATTTTATATTGTTCGTTCTTGCTTTAAAATTAAACTCCTGGAAATAGTTGTAATTACATTACATCATACAACTATTCGTGACCACTATTAGATTATTAATGAAAACATGCAATTATATTCCGAGCAATATACATTTGTTATGAATTTTCATTTCATAAATAAAATAAAAACAAATTTCCTTGTTGAAGATCTGAAATTTTTATTATTGTTTCGTTCGATATCATAAGTACATATGTATTTATATCTATAATCAAGTCAATGTCTGATTTTAGAACAACAGCTTTGATTAATGAATAATCCACATATTGGAATATCTGATGATAAATATGATGCCATATTAATTAATTGCCAACTAGCAGTTATACCTATATATGGATAAATTTCTATAATGAATAGAGAAACGTTAATCTATACCTAAACTGATCTTTACAATTTAATACAATAATTTCCGAAATGCAATGATAGTTGATTGATTCATATTGGAAGTTCATTTTTGAGACAAGAAATGACATTTCTTATTTTTATATAAAACTGCTTGTTCTATCTATAATCGATTTTATTGAACGGATGAAGTATAAGATGAATTTCATTGTATATGTAAAGGCACGAACTTTAACTAATTCCAATGGAACAATCGAAAATACGAGGGATAGTCAGGAAGTAGCGATATTGTTTATTTGATAAACTATAATATATTCTTCAACGTATTCTCCTAAAAAATCAATTCACGTGATCCATCTCTTCTCTAAAGTACGAACGCCTTTTTGGAAAAAAACATTCTTTATCACAAAATACTTCTACAGCTGTCATCATCTCGCTATTCTCTTCAAATTTCCTGATCCTGAGCTGCTCCTTAAAGCGGAGGAAGACACAGACCTCACTGATAGTGAATATGATAATGAATAGTATGGGTGTTCAAGTAATTCAAAAACCAATACTCCAACTCTCCGTTTGTCGTGCCTTTTTCCTCGATGCTTTTGAGTGATGGGAATGGTTGCTTCTGAATCATTGATTGTTGTTAAGTCTCATGATCAAAATAGTAAATGGAATGTCGTTTTGTTCGGCGGTTAAAGTCTGGCTATCCAACATGGGGACACTTCGTTCATATCAAATTTGTCCCTGAGGATCTTTTGAATGCTGCCTTGACCTCAAATGAGATCTTCGACATTTGTCAAAGTTTTCTACCATTGTCGTGAGGTGGTGAGGGTTTGAGCTCGCTACCTTATTTTTTTAAAATTTTTGTGACCATTATACTCTGATATAGATGATGTTTAAATTTAATTTAACAGTGTGTTAAACATCCAACTTGATTAGAATTAAATAACATTAGCAATTCATCAATAAGTAGGTTTATGTTAATATTCCAAGTAAATTTACTATTAAGACAAATTGAACATACACAAATATCTTGTTGAGAACTTTGTAAATGAAGAAGTTGATTATTATTACATTCGATACATTTCAAATCTAGGAAGTATTGAAAATGTAGTTTCGATTTATCCTTTTTTTTTGTAACAACATACAATCCCTATAAATAATAATAAATAATAAAAATATACAGAATAACGTACAACTTGAAATTTATTCCAGTTGAAAACAGTTTAAACATATGCGGTAAAGCTCATCTGCAACATCTGCTATTTGTGGAATTCTTGTTCTGAATTCGTAAATATCTTATTTACAATAATAGCAAATTCGAACATAAAAATCGATTCTATAAAATTGGGTAACAATGTTGAATAATTCCAAATTGTAGAATTATTCTCAAAATTCAATTTGATAATTAGTAACTATTTATGTTTTTTTCTTTTAATTAAAAACAAAAACAGAAATTCCAGCGTATCCACCATTTTTCCACCCGGTTGAAAAACAGCTTACATTTTAGTTTGTTAACTTTATCACAAATTCATGGAAGCGAATAATTTGACCTCTTAATCCCTTTTTTTAGGGAGTTTTTTTCGGTTTACAATCGTCCGTATTAAGCGTTTTTTAATTGGTCTTGATGTCCCAAGCGTGAAAGTAAGGTAAATTATGTAGAAGGATTTTGTTGTTGTTGTTATTGTTGTAGTCATTAAAATGTTAAAAACGTTTCTTATTGGTTGCTATTTCATATTTTTTTCAAATAACAGCCCATAATTACAATAATATTTGATCGCTCATGTGCTCTAAATTCGTTTCGATCCATATACCAATGATGTTTTAAATGTTGAATCAACTGACAGACTTTGAGAAATTTTAATGAGTTATACGGGATGTGGGTGGAATAAAGTTATATTTCAAATAAGTGGATCCGTCAATAGAAACGTGACAAAACTCATAGGCAGATGATATATTTCAGGTATAACTACAGAAAATTCTGTTAAATATTTATTGTAACTTGACAACAAAAATTTTTTTTCAAACTGGGATTGAATATATAAATCGATATTCTCACTATTCCATCCAAGTCGTATAAAAATCGTGTAAAATTTCGGTGTGTGTTGGAAAAGAACAAAACCAAAAAAAAATGGAACTAAATCACGCCTTTGCTCATTTATATCTGTTGCCCTGCATTTGGAATAACTTGACAAAAATAGAAAAAAATATATAAAATAAAATAAAAACACAGACCCATTTCCACATATACAGGTATAAATAATATCTATTCCGAAGCAAATGTTATTTTCTCATTCATGCTATACGGTCTATGTTGCTATTTTCAACGGAATATATCTAAAACTATGCCGTTTTGCATATTTATATAAATATATATATAGGTGTGTATATATATATACATCGAAATATATTGTTTGTAATTTATTTTTTGTTGCTGCTATTGTTGGTTTTCCTTCTTATCGCTTCCAAATAAGGGTTGTTATCGATTTGATCGGTGTTAAGTGTAGGTCATTGTGTCAAAGACATATAGTGTTTTGTATGGTTGAATGTCGACAAAGTTACGCACGGACTAATCTTCATTCAACCGAAATTTAATGTCCTATTTCCGATATTTATATCAATAATGATTATTGTGTTGAATCAATTTATTATATTGACATAATCAATACGAAAACAAAACAATAAAACTACTCAAAACTATTTTCTCTATTATCATTATCATTATTATTATTATTATGGCAAATTAATGAATTTTATTATTAAACTTTCCTAATAGACAAAATGTCTATATTGTCCAATTTATTCTGATCCTATCATCTATTTTGTGAATCTATATAATAAGTTTTTTCTTAATATCGACATTTATCCAAGCCATTTCCATTGCGGCAAAGATGAGTTTCCCTATTTACAAGGGATGATCCAAAAGTAACGGTAATCGATGAAAACAAAATATTTATTGCATAAAATAAAATTTATTTCTCAACATAGTCTGCTAACACAGCATTAAACATGACCCATCCCCTCTCTAAAGCACAAACTCCCTTCTCAAAACTCTACACTACAGCGGGCATCATCTGACTAATGTCTTCAAATTTCTCGCCCCTAGTCTGCTCTTTGAGTCGGAGAAAGAAATCGAAGTTGCTAGAAGCTAGATCTGGAAAATATGATGAATGCTCAAATAGTGTAACTTCGGCCTTAAGAGCAGCTGTGATGTCCAGGTGAAACCGCACTCCAGCTTTTTAATCCTCAATAGCTTCCGCAATCTTCTTATATAATCAACGTTGTAAGATATTGTAATAACGATTTCTGTTTCCATAATTATTTCTTCGGAATCGAATCCTAAAGAGCAAACGATATACATTTTGGCGCGGATCTTGTGACTTTGAATTTTTTCGGTGTCATCGATTGTTTTTATTCTTAGAATTGAACTGATAGATACAAGTTTCTTTTATTGTTCTGTCCGGATCAGCCTGGTAATATTCAAGATTTGCTAATGAAATGTCGTTTCTCCTGGATACCTAACGAGATGCGGACACATTGCTAATGAGAAATTCTTCGCAGAAAATCCTCTGAACACTATCTTATAAAATCCTTGGGACCTCAGCGTGGTGTTTGTCTTACTGCTCAGCTTAAGCTTTATGCACCAGCATCTCCCAAAATTGACGCCAAGTCGGCGTAAATGTCTTCAGTAGAGATTTTTTGCAGGCTGAAATATTTGATGATGGTTCTATTCATGCTCATGTTTACGATTTCCATACACGTAACTATAGTAAGCTTGCTACCCTTCACATTAAATTGTTTCAAACTTTTGTACTTGTCCTCGTATAATCTTTATAGTTTGAAATTGTAGCATGTTGCAAATGAACTCTATAATGTTATTGTTGCTGATAAATTTCTCATTGTTGTTCGTTGTATATTCGCAGATGAACGAACCAAACTAAATCTCTATATATAGATAATCTTATCTATGTCAGGTTATTGTAGTTCCGGGCATTCTCTAATTGAATTAGTAGATAAAACAGATGCTGACTCAAGTCATTTAGAATTATTCATACAATAAAATTCATTGTTTTTGTTGTTATAGTTTACAGTTCATTTTATTTACAGTTAATTTAGTTAAATTATTCTAATTTCAACTAAATGGAAGTTCTTTCTTTTATTTAATTACGAACGATTATTAAAGCTGGCAAATCACAAGATAAAACAGTCCGTACTATAGATTGTTATTGATTAAGTTATTTTTAAATCTTGAAAGTGTGAAATTCTACAAGGCGTTATTTGTACAATTTCAAGTTACGTAAGTTGATTAATTAATTTCTAGGGATTCCCCATTGAATAATTTAATGATTCAAGACAACAATAAGAAATGAAAAATTATGATAAGAATTTTGATTAATCGTTGAAAATTCCAAAACCTGGCGTTGGAAGAAATACGTGAACTCTCTGATAAAATTTAAAATTTAATTATAGTAGAATTATAACCGATTGTGGGAATGCAAAGAATAAACAATGAATAAATACTTATATTTGATAAATTAAAAAATAAATTTACCTATCAAAACGTGTACGAAAATGTTCTAAATTTGAAATTTTCCAAATTATTATTATCAATCGAAGTTGAAATGGAAGCAATATTGGAAATTACAGAACGATTTCTTTTTGAACATTCGCGTCTTTATTGTAACTGAACACAATCGTCAAATTCGTTCTCATCTATTCTATATACAACATATAAACTTAGGTCAACGTAAAGCAATAAACCAGGAAATAAAGTCCCGAGGCATTAAGCTGTACCCATAAAGTAAAAAAAAAATGCTACCCTTATGAAATCTCCAACAAATATTATTACTATGTTCGGATATGAAAGTGATATTTCCAAAGAGTAGTTCTTTTCTAAAAGCCCGTGCCGAGACATTTACGCAAACACACTATAATGGAGCTTTTTTGAAAAGAACTTATACCTTTTTTACTACAAATGGAAACTAGTGAGTTGTAAAATACATTTGTTGTTTGATAGAGAATCGTGTTGTTTTTTTTTTTGGGAATAATAATGATAATAATAATAGTGAATAGAAAAGAGAGAAGAAAGACAGTGCGAAAAGTAAAAAAAAATACGCTTGAAAGTCTAATTAGAGAGGGTGCTCCGCCGTTCATGCAATGTTCAGTTCAAGTACGTTCTGTCTTTCTATAGTCGGCTATATTGCTTTGATGTTTGTCACACAAGTGCAGAATACGCAACTAATTACTAATTACTAATCCTTCTTTGAATATAGCAAGTACTCGAACAACGAACCGAACGAAAAGAGATTTTCCTTTGACGCTAATTTAACCCGTCTATAGGTGTTTTATTTCACAGCAACTACCATTGTTTTATATTTTCATTAATCAATTGTCAATTGTTCGATTTTCTAGAGATTTTTGATTGAGTTTGATCTAAAATAATAACCAATCGAGTCGTGCGATTTTATTTTTTTTAAATTCAAACGTTCTCGTAGCATCAATCGATTAGAGACGCCTTTAGAGGATCGAAATCTTTTGCTCTCTCTTCTCTAATGTCGCTTTATATCCCAAATCATATTTTTATAAAATCGAAAAAAAATACACCAACAAGATTAAAGTCGACTTTTTGATATAAAAATATTGTAACATAAGAGATTTGTGAGAACTTACTTAATCCCAAAGTTATACTAAATCAAACAACAACAACTACAAAGCAACACACAATAGAAAAGAAAAAAATGGCAGATATGATGGAAAAGTAAATTGTCAAAACCAAAATTCTTTCTAGATTTCTCAAAGGCAATAACACACATAAATGATAACAAAGACTTCAGGGATCAACAGAAGCAAAATTGAACAGTAAATATAAGAATAAGCATGTTTAAAATCGTCTATATTGGGAATTCAATCGGATCAAAGACAGTACAAAAAGGAAAATCATCACCTAACAATAACAACAACTTCAACGATTACATTACAATGACAGATATAGTATATGCAAATTTTATTAATACGTTTTATTGTTTGTTTTTTTATTGAATAATTAATGTAAAATTCACACTACCATAATCATAAACAAATGTAGCTCCAATCAAAATACATATACGTTGTATATATAAATTCATGTTTATATGCAAACATAGATTCGATTTCCAAATATTAACATCAACAACATTGTCATACAATAATCAAACCACATTAGTTCAATTGCTTTCCATATCTATGCAAATCGACTTATCGAAACAACGTATTCAAATTAGAATGATTTGAATAAAATTTTATCGTTAATATATTGAATTTGTTTTGATCAACTATCAACTAACAAAATTGATATTCAATTGAATTATTATTACGAAGCTCTAAGAAAGATTCAAATCCATCCGGCGCATCCACCATTTTACAACGTTTCAAAATCTCAATAATTTTAATTTTTTTTCATATTTTCTAATCCAACGAATACATAGATTGATAAATCGGTGATATACTCATCCACCAAATCTATAACGTATCTCCAACGAACTAGCGAAGAGTGGATGCCCTGAGAGAAAAATCCTCCGATTTTGATTGGAAAAATTATCTCAAATACTCTTCAATACCACCAACTGTCTTGGAATATTTTCATTTAAAGAATTCTGTAGAAACCTAAATAAGTAAAAACTCATAGAGATCAAGTCTCGTCAATAAGATGGATGCGGTAATAGTTCCCGACCAAACTCCAATAACTTGTCACATATACTCTTAGATATCTATATACGGTTGGACTTTAGCATGACGGAAATGAACATGATCGTGATTTTAACGTTTTTCTTTAATATTTCGAGCCGAGCTCTTTAACTGTTCAATGTTTAGAACTTCAAACATTATAACGCTATTGTTATCTCATTTGCAACTTTTGGGAAACGGTATTGACGTTAAAACTCAATTTTTAATCTCCTGTAATTGAATTGTCCAGCTAGTTATCTATCTCTGCAGCGAATTAGCGATTCTGAACAAATATGCAAACGTATCTAGCAATGGTAAGCTGACGATACATACAGAGTGCAAATATCATATTTCCACACTTTTCCCAATGAAGTCGAATAATTTTGCTATAGTGATGTGCCCATGATTTAGGATACTCCTCATTGGAAGTGATCGTTAAATCCAGAGAACCAGCCGGACCGAGGTTATTGGAATAAACAAACAAACAACACAGCATACTTCTCGAAATAACAGAAATAAACTACTGTATGATCTTGCGAAAACTTATGCAACAAACCAGTAGTTCAAGGTTTTCTATTTCAAATCAATTTTCCAGTGAAAATTAAAATTCAGAAAAAAAGTTCTAGTGAAAATGCTCATCTTAATTGTTAAAACTATTCCATGATGATTAGAAATAAATTGAAAACAATTGCCGAGCTTATTTCGATAACAATTCAAAAAAATAATAATAAATTTGTCCGGCGCATCCACCATATTGTAACTATTCAATTTTTATATAATGATTTTTCTCAGATCAACAAATACCCAAATTCAATCAATTTGAATGAGAGTTCCAAAGTAAAATATGAAGTTGATATCGTCGAAATGACCACGAATATTTTAGTCTCGACCACGTCTGGAATAAAACAAGATCTTCCTCCAAACGAGAGTTGGTCCAGTTTTCAATGAATATATAGCGGCATTTGATAGAATTTTCAAGTGATATAGAATTGTAGAAATATTACAAATATCAACCATAGTTTTGCAGAAACAGTACATGATAGATAATAAAACCATTCTCTAATGATTGTTGTAGAAGTGTGAAATTGTCACATCAAAACCATAAAATTCAATTGTAACTCGCTTCTCGATTTTTGAAACAAATTTCAAGAATTTCATTGAAGAAATTTCTTTATTGTTTCACAAAATAGAAATATTAAACAAAGAATTATGAATAAACCTTTTTTTTATTTCTATTTTAATCTGGAATTTCGCGAATCAACACAAAACACAGCGTCGCGCCAAATTAGACGACTGATATAATAAAATGAAACATCAAAGCCATTAGTAATTATTTAACACAATATTCAATCAGTTCACGCTTATTTAGTCGCATTAATTAATAATTTATTGCATCCAACACCTTGATAAATGTTTTGTCCTCTAGGCAATATAAAGTGATTTTTCAGTTTACAAAAATTTATTACTTTTGACATATGATAAGATTTCTTATCATTGGGCCAATTTTTTTTCTTGTTGGCGATATTTTATATTTATAAACCATGCAGATGACGTTGCTTAACGGGTATTGGTTTAGCTAAAATACATCACCGTATTTTTTTTTTAATATTGTTCAGAGATTTGCAGCTTGGATATTTGCCCATGTACTTGGTATAAATTTATAGGTTTATTTTTAATTAAAATGAAATCCTTAATTAATTAACTAGAAAATATTCCAAGAGAAAAAAAGAAGAATGGATAATAATAATCATTGGAAAAAAATTTAGGTTTTGATATAAAATAAAATACGAAAACATAATGTGGAAAAATATAACTGTAAAGCGAATTATAGATGTACAAAATTTCTTATATTTTAAAATTATTGTGGTGCACTTCTTAATAAAATTGATAACAATTCATGTACGGTAAAATCGGATATTCTTGAAATACTATTGGGAATTTTGTTGCTTGATTATTGTTCCAATAGAACAAATGCGAAACTTTCGACATAGTCACAGATTATAGTAAATTCATTAATGCTCAACGACTCTTTTTAGTTTCTCAGGAAATTTGCTTGTTCTTTAGCGATAAATATCAACTAACTGAGAATAAAAATCTACAAAGTCCAATCAAATTTTTGTGCAAATTCCAAAGTCTTTTTACAGAAACATATTCCAAATTCAACAAAATCTCAGATACGAACTCATTTGATAAGCGAATTTGGCATGGAATAGAATTGTTTTAAATAGAGTCATTCTATCCGACTCAAATCCAACAACTGTTTCTACGATTACAACAGAAAACTACCGTCATTATAAATTAGAGCAACAACTGGTAACTTCTCCTAGCACATGCAACTATATACATATATGAGTAGTAATTTCATATTATGGAGATAATCTTTTGAAGTTATTCTGTCAACTGTTTATAATTCATTGTGAAATTGAACGCTTTCAACTATAAATTTCAACGTATAATATCTTAAAGTTGAAACTTTCAAAATATTTGATAAAGCGAAACATTTGATAATAACGCCTTCTCTCGAACAATTTCATGATAGAATCTTCTATTTGAACAAACCCGTCAACATGTCTATAGATTTTATTAGATTAAGATCATAAACGAAACATTGGTTGGTTTCAGGATGAAAATGCAATAATATCGAAATTTTTTATTTCTACGTCGATGTATTGTTAAAATAAACTACAGAAAATATTTAACCTTAACAAAAAGAAAAGAAAAAAAAATAATAGACCCAAGTAGATGAGAAGTAGAAATTGGTACGATAGAGTCACTTTTTTGGCGTTTATTTGCTCGTCACGCTTACAAACATCAGCCTATCACGTATTCGATCCCAGTTTCTAATATTGCTTATCACATACATACTAAAATTACTACCATTTTCAGCACATCCCATATTTACAATATGAACAACTACATAAACGAATTCTTATATAATATCCGAAATTAATCCGGAAATATTTTTTTTATTTATCTATTTATTAATTTATTTGAACAACAATAAAAGCTATTAGAGTTCAACAAGCTGTCAGTTGTTACATTATTTTGAGCTTTGATGATACCAATACACAATTATAACTATTATAGATTTACATATAAAAGGGTATGTTTTGATTGACGTCTGTTCACTTTCGTTAGTCCAATGGCCAATGGGGCACCATTTCAAACAAAATTAGCATACCCCTTAATAAATTAAAAAAAGAGTGTACATATTTCGCACAATTGGAATTCGAGGTATAATCGAATTGATTGACCTATCAATGAGATATTTATATTAAGATCCCCAGATAATACTAATTATCAATGGAACAGGGATGCATTCATAGGGAATAAGTCATACGACCTCAGTTCAGTTACCATCGAATTTATCAATAAACTGTATAAAGATATCAAATCAATGATATACTGAAACAGTCGACAAATACCCATTATATTTCAAATTTGATCAAATTTATGGGAAACCCATAAAAAATTAACTACGAAATAAACTTTTACCGGAATATCTTATTATTAATAAAATAAAAAACGATCAAACATAGTCTGGTAGAAGTTTCCAACTGTTGAGACTTCCTGAAAAGGACAGTTCCAGATAAGGCAGCAATCAACAAGATGAATAGTTATAAAGAACAAAATTTGAGACCACAGTAAAAATTTGATTATCAATAAATGTAGATTAATACAGCCAAGATTTTATGCTTGCCCGACGCATCCACCATTTTTATCTCAATTTTAATCATACAAATAATACTTTCAAAAATATAGATTATTATGAAAATAGCTCCTAAAATTTTTAATGGAAAACAATTTGAAAACTAATTTCGAAAACATTTATGTAAATATATTTTTGTACCTAAATTGCCAATTACATTACATTAAGGTTGGTCGCATTGAAGAAGGGTTTGATACTCTAAAATGTATAAATTTGACCTTTAACCAACGCTAAAGTTTGATTTAAAATTGAAATCCTTCTAATCAAATGATCTAATATTTGGACCTATATTATTTGTACAATACAAATAAATAGTACAGAATAGGATAGAATGAAACATATATAGTTTAGAAAAGGATAGTAGAGGGTATAGTGTAATTTGCGGTGTATTAGCATACAGATGAAATGGGCGCCTACTGTGTGCACGAGTTTACAGAATCAACTCAACGCCATTGGCGTCTCAACGCTCTGGGGGTTGCTTTTACACGCAAATTCATAGACACAAAAGCCAACCAACATCACTCTAATCATCATAAAAATTCATACAATTTTATTAAAACACTATTTTTCGTTAACATAAAAAAAAAATCTAAATCAACAATACTTTTAATAATCGGTAAAAAATTATTATGCGTGCCGTAATACGTCAAAGTATTCGATCAATTAAAGAGAAAATCGTGTCGAAATTAAAGAGAGACGTTAAACATTCAAGTATGAGTATTACGAGCTTGATTACAGAGAGGGGAACCACCCTTAGCATAACTAAAATTTCATATGTATAAGCTTCATTTTAAAAGGGTGGAAACGACAAAAATTTTGAATTTCCAGAGATAATTACTTAATGAAGTTGCACTCGACAATCATCTCCAATGTGTAACTCAGAATCGAGTAGATAATCTGGAATTTTTATTTCTTTTTTTTTATATCAAATAACCAATTTGCGAATCTCCCAGCGCGTCCACCATTTTTAGAGTTTCATAATACTATAAATAATTTCTCATTGGAACAATTTCTTTGGAATATCCACGTTCCTATAGAATGATTATTACAGGTATTTTTTATCAAATGTTTACGTCTGTTCTTTCAATTGTTCAAGAAATTTAGTGAAATTAACTTTTCCAACGTTATAGTCGACCATTCGCTTTGACACAATAAAAACTTTATTTTTCTGTAAAATTTCATAACAATAACGAGAAAGTGGTGGAGAGATAGAGTTGGGGGTGAAAAGAGTATAACGGTGAAATGGTAGCACAAGTGAATTGTCGACGAAAACTCCTCCCCAATTAAATATTCATGAAACGTTAGTATATAACAAGCTGGAAGTAACCTAGAATTCTAATTAAGTATAAAAACATATATGGTCGTGGTTTGTTTTTTATTTCGGTTTTACAAATTTTCCGTTAAGATAATCGTGAATTGTTTCGTTTTTCTTTTTAGAAAGAACTGTTAATTCAGCCCGCACATATTTCTGTATTCATAAAATTTCCCTCTTGTTGTTGGCGTTATCCGGAATATTTTTAGGAGTAAATTAATCTAAATCTGAATAATTTTCTGTTGTATTGAAGCTTTTTCTTCTATTTATGATAATCATATCGCCGTTGCTATTATTACGGTTCATATAATAATTTTATTATTGAACAATGCTCTATAGTTCTCTGGCCGATTCAACTTGTTGAATATTGGAATAATGCGTGCTGTGAGTGCGGTTAATCTGTGCCCAAGTTTAATAATTTATAGTTCAAAATACTATGAATAGTCCAGGTTTTAGGTCCATAAAATCGTTGTGGGATCGTTCCAAACCAGCACACCACAATTGTAATAGATGGTCTCATAGTGGCCCTTAGCATTAAATTCACAAATCTCGCCCAGAAATCACTGACCCCCAACAAAATTCATTTTAATATTTAAATAATATCCAATTATAATAATTTCTCTCTTCATACAATAATGATAATAATTTTATTTATGTGGTTGCACTAAACTTTTAACCGTAAAATTTAGTTAGAATATTTAATGGAATAACAATCACTTTAACATGCAGAATGCAGAGAAGAGAGGACACTTGGGGTTGTGGGTGCATTAAACTGATTTACAGACAAATTGATGCGGATTTGCTACATGATTGCTTGACCATAGGGCACACCTCCGGGGATCTAAAACATTTAATTAAAAGCCCGTTACATCTCACAAGTTAACTATTAAGAGAAATTGAACATGATGGTATTCCTATTCAAATCACCTCCTACCCTATTCTATTTCACCCCTATCCAAAATCGATCAATTATATCATCTATAAACGAGACATGGTAGAAATGAATTATCAGAACTTTCCAACTTTTTCCGTAGTGAACAAACAAAAATTATACATATATAGATATTTTTTCAAGTACAACTCATCATCATTTCCGGCACTTCAAGATCCAACAAGTCAACTTTCGTGAAAGTTTTAATCCGATTGTACTCGGCAAGAGATATTTGTAATCTCTATTGCGTAAAGAAATTTTATTCAGTTGCGGCAACTTGGGTAATGTTTAAAATGCGAAGTTACGACAGAAAGAAAATTCAACGAACTTTATTAGGAGTTTTTCGTTTTTGTTTTTTTTTTCTCTAAGGTGGAAATTAGATTTAATACACCAACGATAAGATGGAATTATTAAGAATGATTTATTAGTATTTATTTTTTATTACTTGCTTTTTAATAATTTTGGTTGGAATTATTGATGGGTTGATAGACTTGATGATAGATGATGTTATTTCGATATACCGCCATCAAACCTATGGTAGAATCCATTAGTATTGCCATTCACCACATAGCACTATAGGATGGTAGTTAGTTGGTTGTGTTATAGTAAAGGGATCCGGTGTTAATGTACACTGGCTAATTTGCATACTGACATCATGAATACGTGATTAGACTCCTTTGGATGATTCAACAACTGAATGCTTTAATTCAATAGTCTATAGATGCCATATGTCACTCAACACTTCCATTATACTGCCTATAACATCCGATTGCACCAAATAAATTGATAATTTGACATCAGAAACTGAAAATACATCTATAATAGAGGTATGAAACTATAGCAAATTAGCCAATAGCATTATAGATGATTGCAATTAACAATTGTTGCAAACTATATCAGTTGAGACTATACAACAGTGACATCTATCTAGTATCTTCGTAACTTTTGATGAAATACTCACATTATACCACGAACAACAGAAGTCTGACAATCATAAACGTTCTCCAATTTGTAAATTTAATTGAAAGAGTTTTTTTGTTCTTTCTCTAGCAATATTGGGACATGGACACGCTTTTGGATAGAGTAATGGCAAGTTCGACGCAATTTCAAGAATTTAACAGTCAATAATTAGAGAAGAAATGAAAAAAAAATTGGGAGCTTGCCCGGCGCATCCACCATTTTTAAATATCATTAATTGTACTCTTGTAGCTTATATTTTTGTTTTTAATAAAATAGAAAACTTGGAATACGTTTCTATACTGACAGATTAATATTAAAATTTCTTATTAAATTCTAATTATTTCCCAATTATCCAGGAAAATTAGTAAATTTAACTTTTCCAGTTTTATAGCCAACATTCATTATTTTTTTTCATTAAAATGAATGGAAATAACGAGAATAACATGAACATCGAGAGATAGAGAAAAGGCAACTGTCGACGAATATTCAATTAAATATTCATGAATATCGAAAATATTTATCAATAATTTAATTAATTGACTTCGAGCAAATGCTAAGAATCAATTGATTGGAAAATTCTGAGAGGGAATACAGAAGATTGAACTACAGTTTCGTATGATACAAGGAACTTCTCGATACTTATCTGTTATTTGATGCTAACAAAAACTGACAATTTCCCTTCGCTGATAATAGCGATCTTATCTATTCGCGTGATTGTTTAGAGAAACGACGCAACTAAAATGTTATCATTTTATTAGTTTACTCTAAATAAAAAGTTGTACGGTAAAAAAAATGTGATTGTTAGAATTTCCATACGTTAAAAAAAAAATGTTTGATTTTCGATATATTCTAATAATAATTGTGTTATTGATATTGAAAAATGTTATTAGTGATATTTTATTAATTTACACCGAGAAAACAAATTCTTATCAATTAGAATGTATTGTCAACGACGACGATCCGGCTATTTATCTGTACAATCCAACAACAAACGATATAATATCGAAACAATCAGGTTTAGTTTTGTGGAAAATTTATATTTGATTATCGGTTAATTTGATTTGGAATTTTATAGAATATAGAGATTCAATTTCATTGGAGAATTTTGAAAATTACGATAATCTGCTAAATAACAAATTAATGGAAAATTGGAAAATCGAACAATATCCTAATAAAGAAAATTTCAATCTATTCGAACCTATTATAGATTATCGTTGGGAAATGTTTCAACAATATAACGGCAATTTTTCTTTATTTTTTAATGATACTATCAGTTTTTCTATTAAATTATCAACTGATATTGGTATAAAATTTCAACCAAATGGTGAAATTATTATCAACGAGATTATTCCAGATAATTTAATAGATTCAGAATCCGATTGCATTGGCTTGAAGGTGAAAAATTCGGTTATAATAGACTTATTATAACCGAATGTCGTTATAAATAATATAAAATCATATTTTTTTTAGCATAATAACTGGTTACGTCTACTTTTCCGTCAATATGATGAAAACGATATTGTTTTATTTTCGAATAATATTCAATGTTATTATAAATTTTCCAATGGAAGTTTATATGAATTGAAAGATCAAACTTCGAATATTTGGAAAAAAGAGGATTGTGAGTCACTTTTTTTTTAATAATCAGTAGCGGATTTATGGTACGAGACAGGCTGAAAAAGCGATAAAAAACAATTTAATGTACGGACAGAAAATTGAAAGTCGTGATGTAAATCCGTTACTGGGTTGAAAAGTGGAGAAAAAATTGTAATTAAATTTCCAGATTATTATTTATGGGCGAATAAAGTACAAGCTGTTTATAATATTTCGATCAATAACAATAATAATAATAATAATAATACAACAAAAAATTGTATAATATTTTTTACAACAATGTGTGAAAATTGTTCGTTATTTATTGAATTACGTGATGAATTCACAAGAAACTTGATAAAACACGTTAATTTTACAGTTAATGTAAAACTTTATTAATAACGAATAAAGTAAAAAAAAATTATATTAGTTTTTTTGTTTTTTTAGAAAGCATATGAATGGGAAACAAAAAAAGTTTGTTATAATTACGAATTATCATCAAAATTAGTAATAATATTCATAACAAGCGGTAATAGTATGTTTGGAAATAATTTTTGGGCAATAGATGATATTCGCTTATCAACAAAACAAGGTTTATTATATTCATCATTTTTGTTAATTAAATCAAAACTCAAATGGAATCAATTTTAGGTGAACGTACACTTAAAATCGAAAGTAATGATAATGATATTTTATCATATAACTGTGAAAGTATTGATCCGGAAATTAATGGTGTCTCAATATTACACAATACAACAACAACTAGCTGTAGTCGAAGAAATCAAAAGTATTGTAAAGATTATATAAATTGTACAGTTTGTTATAGGCAAGATAATCGAATTGAATGTTGTACAGAATCGAAAATTATAGAATCGAATGATAGTAACAATAGTGAAAGCGACTTACAATTAACAACATCAACAACAACAACAACAACAAATTCAATTACAACTAAAGTTATTATTACAGAAATTTCAACAAGTACTACTACTACTACAACAACAATTCCGGATCATATAGAAAAACCAAAATCAAACCCGAATTATTTATATTTATTATTATTATTATTGCTAGTACCCATTATTGCTCTGTTTGCTGCCTATCATTGGTTTAAGAAAAGAAAATCGCAGACACCTAGTAAATTTGATATTCCCAAATAGTAAATAAATAAGTATTGTTTTAATTTTCAGGCAAATTACCACCGGAAAATGATAAATTAACAACGCCTAGCTGGTTGTATAATGAACCTGAATACTCTGACGATGAAAATGGAATTTCTAGAAATGAAACTTAGGATTTTATAATTAAAAATTTTCGTGATTGGTTATCAATTTTTCTTTAATTTATATTAATTATTTATAGATACTTTCCTAAAAATTTAAAATCGAATGGTGACATCCATTTCTGACAACCACCCATGTTATTTTGCATTAAATATTTCATTGTATAATAATTTTGATTATTGTCTTCTTCCCATTTTTCTTTAGCTCTAATTTTTTCTAACATTTCATGTGAGACTGCCATTGCTTTAAATGGTAATTTCATCGCAATATCGTGTAAAAAATATTCAACTTCTGCATATTCACATTTACCACCGACTTCAACAATAATTCTTCCTAAAATTTAATAAATAAACTATAATAATTATTTTTATATTATTGTAGAATCTTACCAGGTTTAACTGGTGTAACATAATGATCAATTGCTCCTTTACCACCGCCCATACGTTGGCCTTGTCCTTTTTTCGTTATAGGCTGCCATGGTGGATCAACACGCCATACAGCAAACATACGATTTACATCAATTTTACGACCTAATGTTAAACGCATCATTTCGAAATGGCCCCACTTTAAACGACCACCACCCAATGCCATTATACCATACTGTTTGTGTTGTAGAAAATTATGTACAGTTTCAGGACCTCGCATTAAACGTAATTTTTTTTGCATTTTTGGCGGCCGTATACCAGCTTGTATTTGGGGTACTTTATCAACATATCGTAATTTTGGACGTTCCGGAAATTCAACATCTACAATATTTTATTGATTATTATAAGAAAATCTCGAATTGTTTTTTTTTTAAATAATTACGATCGTAATTTGGAGGCGGTGGATAATGTTTCATACCACGACATTGATATATTCTAGTCGAGTGAACTGGAAATAAACAATTTTAAGATACTTAATAATGATATTAATAGCGAAATTACCTCGAAATAAGTTTAATTTCTGAATATTTATCATTTTCTTTTTTCCAATCTAGAGGTTAATAATATAGGTTAGGAACGTTTTCTTCGTGCAACTATCTGTCGCTCCAAATAAAAAGTTTGAAAATAATCATCAGTTGAGATTATAATTTATGATCATTAAATGAATCTAGTGGAGTATAATAATTAATTTTACTGAGCTCTATCTCGTTTTGTTCATTTTTTATTAATATTTTGCTGAAATTCGAGTTTGATTTTGGGGATTTATGCAAAATTGGGTTGGTTATGTATAATTGGAGCGAACTTCTCACCTATAAAACATTTGTCAATTGTCAAGATTGCAAGAGTTCGTTTTAAAGCGTGCATTCGAAAACATGTTATTGAGTTTTTATCAAATTTTAACAAAAATTCAATGTCCAATATTGTTAATAATTGTGGAAAATTGTGTAACAAACAGTCTACCGTCTTGATCTAGTGAAAATTTAGTTATTTTATTTAGTAAATTCTATAGAAAAGTTTGCATTTTTTTGTCACTACATTTATTTAATTTTTGTGCATATTATTTTGTTATAATTTAATTGGGGAATAATCATGCCTAAAGGGAAAAGAAAAGGAAAGTCTGGTATGTTCGAGCTTTTTATTGAACTCATTTACAGAAAAAAAAATACATGATTCGTCTGACTGGAATTTTGACGTCATATGTACTTGGAAATGTAATCAATTTTTTCCAACAACATATGGATACAAATTGAATCTATAAACTCCTTATTTTAATCTATTTAAATTAATTACGCAACATTATTCTAATTTAATTTCGGGAATTTTTGTTGAATCATGTTGCAATTTGTTCGAAAGTTAAATTTAAACCACCAATCAACAATTTCATTTTTTTTATTTTTTATTTTAGTATCTGGTGCATTTTTATAACCTTGAGCTGATTTATTTGCTAAAAATTTTGACGTTTTTTTTTCTTTTCTAATTTCATTTATGTTATGCAAAATTTAGATCGTGGACGTTATGATGGTTCATTACAAAATTCCGATGATGATTCCTATAATGATAATGCCAGTATAATAAGTAATTATTCGGAAAATAAAAGTATCGACGATAGTGAGAATGGTGAAGATTTTGTTCAAGAGGATTTTGAAACGAAATTATTGGAAGTTATGGATGGTTTGAGTTTACCATCAGTCAATTCACGTATTGCATCGATTCAATCACTTTGTAAAGCATTTGTAAAGAAATACGTTCCCGATTTTATCAGAGAAAGGTTAATATAGTGAAATTTTGTTAATATTGATTTAATGAAAAATAATTTACAGGAGATTTACATTTTGCGAAGCTGTAACAAGAAATCTACGCGGGACAAGTAATCCCGCACAAATTGCTGCGATTGAATTGGTGATGTTATTATGTATTCAATTAGGTGAAGAAGATACTGGCGATTTCATCGATAAAGATTTAACACCACTTATAAGTAATATAGCTCGAGATCAATCTGTTTCGTCAATAGTTCGAGCTAAAGTATATTAATGATTAAAATTGTTGATATTTATTATTAATTATTAAAATTTTAATTTTAGTGTTGTTTAGCTTTGGGTATTATTGGTTTTATATCTGGTAGTGATTTAGGTGATACACTTACATTAATGAAACGTTTAGAAACAATATTTGCTGGTAGTTATTTGAAAGGTGATGGTTCATTAGCTGATGTTTGTCCAGAGAAAGCCAATCTCCATGCATCCGCATTAAGTGCATGGACTTTATTATTAACGAATTTATCACCAGGCGATATTAATGATTTAATCAACAATAAAACATTACCGTAAGTAAATATTTATTCTTGAATTTATAATAATAATTTTCAATTATTTATTATTATAATTATTAGATCGTTAGTACGTTTAGCGGAATTATTGGAATCACCACATTTAGAAGTACGTTTAACAGCTGGTGAGGCTTTAGCTTTATTATTCGAAGAAGGACGCCGCGATAATATCGATTTTGGCGATGATTTTGCATTGGATATTGTTGAGACTTTCAATAAATTAGCAACCGATTCGAATAAATATCGTGCGAAAAAAGATAGAAAACAACAACGAGCCACATTTCGTGATATTTTAAAATATTTCAAAGTATTTTATTATTATATTTAATTTTGTTTTGTTTTTTTCTAATTTTCATCAAATTATATTATTTAAATATTTAGGAGGATCTAGTGCCAGAAATTCAAGTCAAATTCGGTCGTGAGGTTCTTGTTTTGGATAGTTGGAGTCGACGTAAACAATATGATGCATTATGTAATATTTTAGGACCTGGTATTAATATTCATTTGAATGAGAATGATTTATTAAGGGATATTTTTGATATAACAGCACCTATAACACAAGAATTACCAACACAAAATAAAATGGACCGATTACATAAGGTTCAATTTATTATTATTATTATTATTATTATATTGAAGATAATCAAATTTATCCATAAATTTTTTTTCTTTATAGAAAATGGTAAATGCTGCTGCTTTTAAAGCACGAACAATAGCGCGTGGCAAAAATCGGGATAAACGATCAGACTTTTGAAAATTCAATAAGAACTGTATAATATATCGGTGTATTCAATGTATAAATAATCTTTTATTATTCAACTATATTTGGCGTTTGATTAAAGTTGCTAGATTTCGGTTAGCATTATTATTATTATTATTATTATCATTTTGTTGGATTTTGTATCAATAAAGTTAAATCGATAAATGTTTACTTTATTTCCTCCAAGTGTATTTTGGAACATATTTTTTAATAGGTCGAAATTATGATAACAACAAAATTATCAATCAACGTAATTTTATTCTCTTTTTCAAATAATAATAGTAATCTTTACATATGGCACTCTCATGCTTTCTGCAGGTTTGTTGCAATGGCGCGCGATATATTTGTATCGATCGCATCTAATACACAAATCTATTATATAACAAAAAAAAAATAAGAGACAGACTGAATAAAAGAAAAAAATTTGATAATTAAGATTCGATATTTTCAACATCTATATATAACAATATAAATTTTATAAACAATATTAACAATAATTTAGTGCGATCGATCAATTATTGTAATTGAAATTAAATTCTCAATAACAATAATAATTATTACAAAAAAAAAAAAGTATTTATAGACAATAAACATTGTCAAGATTGTTTACAACCAGGTAATCGTCGAACTGTTATACAAGAAATCGGTTTTTTCCATCTACGTTTTGAACTTTGGTTTGTTTGCAATTGTTGTTGATTACTGCCATTACTTTTTTGTGGTTCGTCTTCTTCAAATTTACGACTGCCTTCTAGAATTAATGATTAGAATAATTTTATTAATAATTATTTAGACAAATTACCATTCAATTCATGTTCAGTAAAGTATTCAACATTACTAGTTGAATCTGTATCGTAATAATGATCGAATAAATAAGGTAGAACGGTCATATTGTGCCATTCATCGCCTCTCAGAGGCGGTATAGGGACACAAGCTGAAATTAATGAAGGTCGTCGATTGAACCATCTATAAATTATACAAAAAAAAATATTAACATTAATTATTACAAGTAGATTTAATAATTACGGATGTTGTCGTATTTGTTGTAAACTAAATCGATTATCTGGTTCTTTTTCTAACATTCCAACAATTAAACTTTTTAGAGGCTCTTCAATTATTTCCGGTATTGTAAATTCACCTTTTCCAATATTTTCGAATAATTTATAAATACTATCACCTTCAAATGGATAAATACCAGTTACTAGATTATACCTAAAATTGAAATTTTGCAGTTATTAGTTGTTTAATAGAATAGAATTTGATCGAAATTACAAAGTTACACCACTACTCCAAACATCAACTTTGAAACCAGGAAATGTTTCTAAGCCATTTGCTATTTCGGGTGGTTGAAAAGCTGGCGATCCTTGTCCTTGGACACATGCATCATTTATTGCAAAGAAATCAATCGTCTGAAAAATAAATAATTATACAACTATAAAAATAGAATTTTTAATGTTTATTTATAATTATTTATTATCAATTATCATTTATTTATAAATTTATTCAGTTTTATGATGATTAAAAGTCATACTAGAGTCAAAACAAAATCATGCCCAGTTCATGCATTCATTTAATGTAAGAACTAATAATTTTAAAAACAATTGTAATAAATTTCGGAATTTTATCAATAATTAAATAAGATTATCGGAAAAATAAATAATTTATTTCATTGAAAATTGCCAATAATACCCCAAAATTTAATTGTTAGAAAATAATAAAAACTAATAATAGAATCGAAGATAACATTTTGGAATGTATATTTATATATCAAATTGATAAGATGACCTTTTTACAAATGGTGCATCCACAACTATAATATTTGAAGTAAATCAAAAGTTGTAAGAAGGATTATACGTGGAAATCATTAATTATCAATCATCTGAAAGATCGGAAGTAAAATTTAAACTTTTTGACCTTCTCCTCGTCTGTGTTTGTTATTTTCATAGTTGATTAAACAGTTCGATTGGAATTATTCTCTTTCAAATAATGTTCCTAGTGTTCATTTTATCAACATTGATACTGTTTTTGTTAATTTTATTAAGGTAAATATCAGGTTTTTTTTTTATTACTAAAACTAGATATTCTAGAAATTGATGTATTTTTAAATTGTATGTAGTGTAGTGTGTTTATAGAAAATGAGGAGATTTTTTTTATGGTTGTTTAGTTTACGTAGAAGGTAGAAAATTCATAAAACATACCTCTGCTACACCTAAATCCGATATTTTCAAATCACCTCCTAATGTTAATAATAAATTACTTGGTTTTATGTCTTTATGTACGATCCGTTTACTATGTAAATATTCTAAACCATCAATTAATTGTATAAAATAATTATGAGCTTGAAATATTGGAAAACGTTTCTTTGGTGTTGATTCTAATAAACCTTGTAAACTACCAACGCAAAATTCCATTATCAGATACATTTTTTGTTTTTCTTCATTATAAAGCACATCAACTAAACTGATAACATTTTTATGTTTCAACGATTTCAATAGCTTGATTTCTCTAAAATAGAAACAATATTTATAATTAATTGTAAATTTAAATTACAGATTTCGGTTAAGAATGGCTAGTTTCATTGGATGGATATTCGGTAATGTAAGTATTTATTTGTACCTTTCAACATTCTGTTGACCATTTGGTATTCGTCGCAATTTTCTTTGTTTGAGTATTTTAACAGCCCTTCGACATAATGTAACTGAATCTAACATTTCTTTAACTTTACCATAAGCACCTTCACCTAATAAATCACCCATAACATATTTACCAATCATTTTCAAACGTCTTTTTTTCGTTTGATAAATAATTTGGTCGCTCGATACACGATGGAAAAAATTATTTATATTAATTAAATCTAAATCATCATCTAGATCATTCGACCATAAATCTTGATCGCCTAATTGTTGTATTGTTGTTGAATTATTTATTAAATCTTCATTACTATCATTAACATTGAATATACGATTTGTATTATCATCATTATCATCATCGTCTTGTTCTTCGGTATTTGAATTAGGGCTTAAGTTGCACATTTTATTATTGTCCATAATTAAAAATAATTGGAAATTTGTATAAATAAACAGAATTTTTACACTAACACTATTAACAAATTTCTTATCGATAGAGATCTTCGAAATTGATAAATTTTCTAGAAAAATTAGGAGAATTATTAAAATTATAATTATTTTCCTTGATTTGCAACAATAACAAAAAAATTCTATTTAAAAGAAAAAAAATTCTTAACGTGCGCTATCTCTCCATGTCATTTTTCAATATTTTTGTTGACTGATCAACAGCTGTTTATAGGGGAATTTCATTTCAACACTAAAGAACCACACAATTCCATTATAAACAATTTTATCAATTTATTTATAATTAATTCCCATAATAACATAATTTTATAAGCAAAATTAAAGCGTATTTATCTCGATTCATCTCCAAACTTGATAATAATCTACCTTATACTACCAACTCTAAGAACCAAAATTACCCTAAATTACCACAATTATACCTAATTGTAGCTAGATTTCGCAATCAAATATCCTAATTATAATATAAATTACATTATTGAACTCAATCTAATTTGAAATCAAATCCATATCTATTTATTAAAGTATTTACATATTGTTTTTTTATCATGTCGAATGTTTTGATAATTATCAATGATTTGTGGATGAATTTGTAAAGATTCCGCT
>JAZBGX010000025.1:0-17020 GCA_037414775.1 Zonitis immaculata
ACTTCTTTAGCGGCGTTGGAAACTCTTCTATGCAGAATTGATTGTGGCCAAAATACGAACAAATTACCACTTTTGGGTCTATTATTCTAATATAATTAGATAATTGATCCTACCTTATAGAATTATGGATTACTTATGGACAATTGGATGTTTTTCTTTTGCTCTTCATATCACCCACACACCAATTTCATTACAATTCGATAGAACGCGATTTTCAGTTGTTTTTTTTTCACAAACACTCACACATACACACTTATACGGGAACTATCGGGAATTGTTATAGAATTAACAATTTTTTAAATTATAATGTTAATAATTTCCAGACATTTTACCGTTATAATTTATAATTTCACCCTTTGCCCCCCTCCCTCCCCCTCCTAACGATTATTGCAAGAATTTTGTCTTACTGGTCTAGCAAGCTTGACTATAACGTTGTCTTTGTTCAAATCAAATGCATTTATCTGATTTAATTATCGATCTCTTTCTAAATGTAATTGTAACAACATCCATCAGCTTCCATTTTAGAATTCTTTTGTTTTTAATATTTGTTGCAATTTTACTTCCTTCTCACTATCATTATTATTATTGTTATTATAATTATTAATAAATTGCAACAATTAAATAAACAATTCCGGTGATAAAGACGATATGTGTGTTATGAAAATTATAAATCGTTGTTTCTAAATTCAATTAAAATTATGTGTATGTGCGTGTATGTGTGAGTGATGCCGGAGGTGTTTGTTGGTAATGTGATTTTAGGAAAAATACTCCAATCAGCCCCATCCCCTAAGATAAGGTAGGAATAGAATTATAATTATTTCATTTTTAATATATAAGCGCTTATATATTATATATTTTTTAATTTATATACAATTTCTGTATATTCGTGATTGTTGGATAGTTAAAAAAACGTATCCACCATTCATTTATCTTCTTCGTGGTCGATCGGTGCCATTCCATCGTTCCTCTCTAATATTTACTGATAAATCAACGTTATCACTCTTCTTGATGTCAATGTATTTGTATGTTCATGTCATCACCAACCAAATCAACTCCATAACCATATACCATTTTTATCACAGAATTTTTTTATATCAAACATATACATATAGGACATATATACCCAATTTATAACAATTTCCCATATTATATAGGGGACGAAATAAAATCAACCATATAAATACGATATTTTTATTTAGATTGAATTGATTTATTATAAAAAAAAAGAGAATATACACCTCTACATACATATATCTATTTATATATGTGTACATATATAGATGGAGATAATGATTGGTTGTAGAATACAGTACAGTCGCGGGTTGATTAACAATTGAAAATGTTGACGACGAAATTCAATTTGAATACAGCACCATATTATAGCAACAATTCGTAATTCCATTGTTTGTTAATTTTTTAAATAAACTACTATCAATTTTGATTACAAATATATCTAACGAGTGTATCACGCTTATTCCACATCGTAGTTGGCGGTGGATTGGAACTGGAGAACGTAGGACCCTAGCTTAGTTCATACGTAATTAAATTTGACATTTATTAAGGTGAGAATCTAGTAGCTGCGGAAGTATACGCTAACAAAATCGCCGCCAACTGCGAGTAGAAATACCGTCATACACTCGCTATCATATAATTACAATAACATTCGAAATGGAATGAATCATGGGTAAATATTTTCTTTTACAAAAATCAGACAATTTTCCAATTAAACTAATAACACATCACTTTTAACTTAACATAAAACAAATGCAAATTAGCATAGTTATGGAATGTTTGATTTGAAAACTTTCTCTATATTGAATCTATCAACAATATACGAATTAATCTCCATATACCAAATGATAATAAAACAATGTATAGAGAACGTACATAGAAGAGAGAAAACAAAAAAAATTTAGAATAAATAAAGGAATTGAAATGTTGTAATTTAATAGTAAAACATTCATCAGTTCAGAGATTCGTTAGTGTACAATGTTTGCTAATTAATTCTTTGTCTTTTTCTGCTCCGCAACATTCCATAATAGTGTTACTTATACTACTTTTTTGTTTTAATTTTTTCCAAACTACAACTACAAAGCTCTTTTGAAGTTGTAACGAATTAAAACTTTAGATTCTATCGCACCTATATAGTGATAGATGCAATTCTAATAGTGATCGTGATCACAATTTCGATCGATACCAAACTTACTAGAGTCCAATTGAAATAGATTCTAGATTTTTTTGCCTTAAAATTAGTTGAATTATTGATTCGTACAAAAGCACGATAGTGATATTAATGGATAGTTAGTTGACTCGGTTCGAATCAATGTTGGACTCGATGGGAAAATGAAATACGATTATTATTGGTCGAGATCAATATTAAGAATAGAATTGTATTCTCAACTGAAAACAATACAATGCCTTGATAATAATAATAATAATAATAATAATAATGTTTGGAATCCATTTCTATAACTGTTATCCTGTCCGAGATTATTAATTATCGAACAAAGGGAACATTATTGTAAAGGGACAAATATAAACAACACCTCCACCAACCGACTATTATTGTCTATTGTACAAATTCAATTTCCTTTCCTACTACGACTGGAAAATCTAGTTTTCATTTTCGATTCTATATATTAGAAAATCTCCCCTATATCTATACTATATTTCGATCTAGTTGGTAACTATATAATAGAACAGAGATAGAATGAAAAAATGAGGAAATAGAGAAGATGACAGATTTATATTGAGGAATTATAGCCGTTATTGGTTATTACGATTATTCCCCAATAATTCAAATAATAATGTGTTTTTTTTGTTATTTTGAGTGAAAAATATCGTTTTTATTATTACAAAATGGGGGAAAATTGTTATGGGGGGTTTTTTGCAAATTTCCCAATAATATTTGTTTATTTACGATCGCCATATATGCAGGAATTTTTTTTAAATTCTCCATAACCAAACTATACTATAAATATAATAAATAGAGCGATTTTATTCGAATTCATTTAAATGTATACTTATATAAAACAAATTCCAATGGAATTAAATTGAAACTATAAATTGTAGAGCCGAAAAAAAAAACAATCGTCTATATGTTGTTGTTGCTGTATGTGGAGATTTGTGTTGTTTTTCTCTTCCTCTCGTTATCATTATTACCATCCGGAGTATTTCCAGATTAAAGACACTTTGAAAGGAAACGATTGCAATAGAGTCACAATAACAGTTATCTTAATCTATCTAAATCTACCTATATAGTTCAGTTTTATCACTAGAAAGCAGAGACATTCTTTCTTTATCTATGTATAGACGGATTATTTGCAATATCTTTAGAAATACAATTGTATGAAATTCGATTCTATAAGAGCCAAAGAATTTTATTGAAAATAATTTAGAAAAAAAAAACCAAAACTCTAACTGATGCATTAGCTAATCCAAATCCTTATCCAAGTACCAATAAATACAGCAAAACCTCTGTTGAGTGGACACCTAAAGGCAAACGAAAAAAATCTTATAACTTATAATGCAACCGTCAGCCTGTATATTACTATGACATTGATTACAGATTTCCTTTCAGATGTCTTGTTATTGATTTTTATAAATGAATTTTTAATTCCCAAACGGCGACATTTCAACTTCCAATTCATTCTCGTCAATAAATTATTCAGGAAATAAATAGAAAACTATAATACCCATCTTTATCTGTCGTTCTATATCATAATATTTTTCTCTCAATCTATTACTTTTTGTCAAAAGTAATATAACTTTATAAACTATTAGATAGAATCTTGAAAATTGGTGCATAACTTAATGTCTAGCAGCTCTAATGGAAAGAGGTGGAATATATTTCGCAATTTCCATCACACACACACACACATAGAAATATATAATCAATTAAGTTGGTCGAAAGTCTGAGAGAGTTTTCCGTTCCTTTTCCTTTAGATTTAATTAAGACTTTGTGTGAGACACACATACGTTTGAACATTCATGTGTGTAGGTGTACATAGATGAGGATGGCTACTATATAGGGTGATAGTTGTGGCTAATCACAGAAACGACGCACCATCTTTATAGATTAAACGACACCTCGTTCATCTTTCTACATTTGGACTCTTTTCCAATTTGAAGTGGCAACTGACAATGGATAAATCACCAACAAACACACACACACACACACACACACAAGCACAAATACAGACACTTATATAGAAACAAATGAAACTTGGTATTTAAAATACGACTATTCTTTTTAATCAATTCCAAATGAATTTTATTAGTTTTTCTTTTTCTTTTTGTCGTCAAGACGTATACATATACTATAGCGGTATTGGAATGGAAATTAGTTCATTTGAACTCTTCAATTTTGAACTAATTGGTGATGGTAGAAAGAAAAGTGATAAAAATTACAGTGAATAGAAATTAAAGGGTAGATATAGGTTGCGTTTTGTTTGAATGAAATCAAAGGAGAATTTATCCAATTCATTGTATCGAATAATTTCCATTTGTTTTATTTTCAGGTTTCTATTTCAGATACGGAATTTTCTTTTTCTTTTTTGTTTTCGAATTATTTCCAATTATTTGCATAATGAATGAAGTTGAGAATTCGGTTTCTGGAACACAATGAGAACGAATTTTAAATTTTAATAATTCTCAACAATTCCCAATTGTTCCCTAAGGTATTTGGTTGAATTTCCTTGAAACACTCCGAAATTGTTCATTAATTGCGATTAGTTTCATTATAATGGTTTTCTAAATGAGCGAAGTTCAAATTTTGATTGAATGCGAAATTTTCGGGGAATTGCGGTAATCGATGAAGAAAACAAAACACTACGCATCGAGGTAGTCTAATAATTTTTCAAACTTGAATGATTTCGACGAATCTGCGATGTTTTCATGAATGTTTCTAGAAAAAAAAAAAATACCATTTGAATTCAAAACATGAAACTCCCAAACTATAACTTTATAATATAATAAAATATGAACCTTTCCTTACAAAACTTCCAACGAAAACGTAAAAAATATGGTTGAAAATCTTTAGAAATTGATTTTGTTTTCAAAAATATATAGCTTGGAAATCTTAAAGAAATTTTAATGATTGTGGATGCTGATGAAGTCAAATCTAGCAAATAATAATGAAAAAAAATAATCTAAGAACGTAATTTGAGGATCAATTTGGAGAAAATAGTAGGCTATTTATGAAAATTTTAATAAAATAACTTTGAAATTGTCTGGAATTCATTCAGGTAAATATCCTCAAATAAGATTAAGAATCTTCCAAATAAACAAACAAAACTAGAACAATTTAAAGCAATTTCCTATACATACATACATATATAAGGTATATTTGGGAATGTTCCTGAATAGGAAAAAAAGAAACATTTGAATTCAGATCATGAAACTTCTAAATTGCATCTCTATAAAATAATAAAAGAAATACCTACGTTTTTTTTCTATGAAACTTTCAGAGAAAATTCAAAAAAAAGAAACCGAACAAATAACAGTTGAAAAATTGATTTGGCATATCGTAAATATTAGGAAATTGAGCTTTAATTGAGTCATTTTCATTTTATTTTATTTCTTTTCGGTGATTGTATGTGTGTGAAATAGAGAGAGAGAGAGAGAGAGAGAGATAAAGGGTAATTTGAAATAAACTGAAAGTTCCATTTATTTTTTATTTCTTTCAATTTAGTTTGATAAATTAGTATAGTTGTCGGTAATAATTTATAGATGGGTTGATTTGATATGTAAGACTTATAAACTACGATCATATTCTTCGAATTTAACCAGCTACAACAACTAAACTAGCTATCTTACCAACCATAACATGAAAGTATTACGATCAACTGACATGGATGATATACAACCTTACCTTGTAATAACATCACGTAAACTATAAGACAAGCATGTTGGGAAAATCGACAAACATATTGCCGCTTGAAAGCATACAAAAAGCATTGTCAAGAACGAGCCTGACATTCTATAGGTATAATAACGTTTACGTTCACCTCCTCATTCCATATATCGCGTCAATATAATTTAAAATTACACAGATCTCTATATAAAACGAATGGGTGGAGGGGCGGGCGATTATGAGATTTAATAATTTTTCATTTGTGAATTTGCTCGTTTTAGAATATTTATTATTAGAAAAATTAAATAACGACCAAAATCGATTTAATAATAATACTCTCGCTAGTAAATATTTCCTACGAAATCGTGCGCACGTGTATTTGTATGTGTTTGCATGTATCCGGTATGGCTGGAATGATTTGCAGTTCCGGACAGGGTGAGTTTGTTAGGTGACAGCATCAAGATAAATCAGACAACTATGTAGGTCGGAATGGTGCCTGTAAACTTCTCGAAAGACGACAAAGATAGAAATATAATAGAAGGTAAAGAACTACGTTTCTAAATAGAGGGAAGTTTGCCTCTTTACATCTCTTTTACCTATCTAAACTAAACAACAACGGCAACTGTACACGAAAATCTGATGATGTTTGGCAAAGATTCGATCCACTCTAGTTCCTTCTTTTTGCCTTGTACATTTACGTGCCTGGCTCCTATCTCATTCCAACTAACTACTAGCCTACATTTAACAGTCGTCTAAAAGCAAAACGACAAACCAAAAACACACACACACACACACACAACTCTACATATATATACCTATATTGTATATATTTCGAACATACTGTCACATCAGTAAAGTCAGTCTTTCAATGTTGTTGATACGTTTTTATTATTGTGTGAAAAGATATCGAAGAGCCATTTATCAAAACTTTTCTACCTTGTTTTCCAACAACTAAAACTTCTCTCTATTGTTTCTTTAACTAAAAAAAAAAAAAATTGGCTAACATTTTAACCAAATAATAATATTTCTACAACTATTCCATTCGCTATAATGTGACTTAGATTCCAAACCTATATATATATAAAACAAATTCATATATAAATAAACGAATAAAAATGATTTATCAAAGTTTCACCTGGCGCCTCCACCATTTCCATCGACCAACTTAAAACTTATAATATCTTTGTTATTTGTTATTCGATTTCGATCAATTGCGTTCAACAAATATCTAATGAAATTTGTCTATTTATGGGTGTCAAATGGGATGAGTAATTGTAGTTTCTAGCCGGCGCATTCATCATTTCAAAGCTAATAAATCCAGAATTTCATACTTTTCCAACAATTTTATTTCCAAACAAAATTACGATAATACCTGGAAATTGAGACACAGACCCCCTCCGTTCTAGCAATGTAAAATCATAATTAAGCTAATTTATGATTAGTTTAGTTTTGATCCAATTAAATTTGTGTAGTGGCAGTCTTTAGAATTTGAAGAGCTATTATTTGTTAACAAAGAACCGTCCACCATTTTATTTAACAATTTTCGAAGATTTACAAGTGTTTTATGTATGGAATTTTGTAGATGAATTAATTGCAAAATTCAATTAAAAATAATTATTCTTGAATATATAATTGATATTTATTTTTTGAATAAAATCAGTTGATTTCCGCCAACCAAACAAAATAATCCTCGCTTATATAATTTTTTTCTTCCTTATATCTAATCCAATTAACACAATTTTTCCTTCGAGTGTTTTCCTGTCTTTATTTCTGGATTTCTATTGTGTCCGATTTGAAAATTTAAAAACAAGACAAACTTGGAAACTGTATTTCGAGAGTCTAATTTACATGCACATTTAATTGGACATTTTAATTCCACCATCAGGCAAGTCACGTCTTGCGAAGTGGTTGATTAATTGCGAGAATAAAATTGTCGTTTCATCCCCCACTACCATCGCGCTACTAGTATCACGACAACTACCACCACGACTACTACTACTACTACTACTACTATTAGCAACATCACAAGACCACCAACCCACCCATCACCTCATCTTCAACTTCCCATTCTATTACGTTCTTGTCGTTTGTTTCGAAATTTAGTTCGCTTGAGCTTTTGCAATCTTTTACATTTTAATGTTTTCTCATCTCTTTCGCTCTTTTAATATAATTCCTTGTACGGGTATAGCCCAGTTTTTCTTATTCCTCTATATATATTTTTTTATATTAGGTTTCCTAGAATTGTCAGCAATTTTATCTTAAATAGAGAGTATATGGTTGTCCTTGACTTTTGCATCAGCATAACGGTCTCATTTATACACTATTTAAATTTCATACTTATGCACTTTTCTGTCTGAACAGAAAAAATAAAAGCTCTAATAAACCTAGTGGAAAAATAATAGGAATTTCCACAGAATTAATCTCACATTAGTTGAAATGATGATTTTCATAATATTCTACGTGATATTCCGATGACAATCGAATAAAGATTTTTCCATGTCAACCCAGATGTTTCTTTATTACAAAACAACTGTCACCAGCTGGAGAATTTTCGATGATGTTTGTCGAAGAGATACGGCAAGACAGTTTATAAAGATATAGAGAAAGAGAAAGAGAGCGAGATGTAAATACTGTCAGAAAGTCTATATTTAATAAGAAGTTGGAGGACGAAGTCGTATACAGTTTTGATGTCCAAATTTTCTACATGAAATTTATTCAAATATCAATCTTGATTGAATTTAATCAACAAAAATTGGAGGGGGAAAAGAGAGCAACTTTTATTGAATACAATCGATTGAAATAAAATTACAAGTTCTGACAATTGGAAAAAGCTATATTTTTATTTTTGTAGGTACACGACGATTTTCAAATGTTGGAAAGAAAATTTCATATTTATTCAAAAAAAAAAACAACAACAAACATACCATTGAATGAGAGAAAAACTCTCCAATTCCATTGTAAACAACCTATAATTTAATTAAAGTTGAGTTCTTGTTAAAGAAAGCAGGAAACATTCAATGGAAGCATTTTGAGAAAATGTTATTTCATCCATTGATTGTGTTCCAGTTCAAATTTCAACTAAGATTAGTATTTCTCCAAATTTTTGTAATTGTTACAAGAATCTCAGCATTTTTGTCGTCGACAAGCTGTGAAATCCGGACATCTGAGATAAATTGGAAATGTACCATCAAAAAAGTTGAAAGTTTGAAAAATCCGGTAATTACGAGGGAATTCAAAATTTTTTGAAAAAATCAAAAGTCTTCATCAATTTGTAAATCTACGAATCTGATAATAATAAAAAAATTGAAATAAACTTTTTCTAGTAGGTGTAAGATTCCATTAAAAAGTAATTATACTCGGGAGATTTTAGAAATTTAGATCGAGATGATCGTGAATTTTTTCCGAATAAAATTCAACAACTTTATTGTAGTTTACAAATTTTGGACAATAATGAAATTTTCTACACTGAAAAGTTGAGAAGTTGAGGTCATTTTTGTTTGAATATTTGGAAATTCTAGTAATTTAAAGCAAATTATTTATTGTATAAGGGTCGTATTTCATAGAGCGAATAAAATCGTAGCTTCGGGGTCATACACACACAGAATTACCACCAAAACAAAAAGAACAAGCCCTCTCTCTTGAGGGTAAAAGACGAAGAAAACTCTATATGGATGAAAATTTAACGAATTCATACAATCGTAATTCGTAAACTCCAAAAAACAGAATTCATACACACGTTGTATCGGTTTCTATCTAGGAAAGAATAAAGGGGAAATTGCGAATTAGAATATTTATTAGAATGAGAAATACTATTCGAAATAATTGAAATTTTCACTCAGCGCAGCCACCATTTTTTTCACCCAACCAACAAATCAAAAATTCATATCTTGCCTCGAATAAAAATATAAATATTTATATTTCGGAAAATTGTCACCACGGTTATTATTAATTAAATAGAGATTGTTTGTTCGTTTCGAGATTCGTTTGAGGAGTTGTATTATGGAAAAACGTAAATAATTTACTGCGATTGGCACACTTAAAAATTCACAGTTTTATCTCATCAACAAATTTGTTAGAATTAAAGCTTTAATGGATAAAGACTAGCAATTTGCCAATCATAAATTGATAGAACAAAATTCATGTTTAATATTATCGATCCATTATTGTTAAATTGACAGTAGAAAATAAGTGGAATTATTTGAATAATTGAAATTTTCATTCATTATTATTCTATGACAACTGACAGATTGGGTAAAATACAAAATTTTTGTCACTTATAATTGGATTAACCCAATTTTATTGGAAAATTCTCCAACCAACGGATGAGAAACTGAATTTCGTATTGTAAATAATAAATATGGATGGAATTGTGTAGCCAATTTAATAGAATTGCTGAAATCGAAATATTTATGATTCCATTGAAAAACTATTATAGAAGAATTTTCAGATAAATTCAGTAAAATTCATATATTATTATAAAGGGAGCTTACCGTAAATAAGATTGTTGGTTTATTTATGATTTCATACGGGATCGGTTATATCAAATCTAATTTATTTGACAAATCTTCAAAATCAACCACTTCAAATTCCAAGGACTTGAAATAAAATTATCAGTTCTGGACGATTTTCTAGAAAAAAAGTCCGTATTTGTTTAATTTGCAGTAAGAATATTAAAATTAAAAAATATATGCCCGGCGCCTCCACCATTTTTAGTCGTATAATTTTGTAATAAATTTTTGCTCATAATATTTAGAAAGCTGCTGATATGTCGTTTTGCTACAATCAGATTTCCTACAATTTTATTGAAGGATAGCATGATTAAATTTTTACTTGAAATTTCATCAATTGGTGGGTGGACTTTTTTACGATCCTTTACGTACTACTAGAAAATCTCTATAAAAGTCTCAATAAAAATCATCAAAATCGCACAAGTTCGATTTCAAACGACCTTAAACATAACTATGTTGTAAACATTTTCTTTAGAAAGTAGGTATCTGCTCATTGTACTGAAAATATTGTGATTAAAATTAAGAAATCACACGTCGTTTAATTTGAATTGTATATAGCCGAATTAAGTCCGATTCATGTCGAATTTCATCCAGAATATGACTGTACCTAATAAATATGAATGAAAGCAAAGCTAGTTTTGTACATTTGTTGTGACTGGAATATTTATGATTCAACTGAAGAAATTTAGTTGAACTAAAATAAAATTCATAGTTTATTTAAAACTCTATCAAAATCATGAACTTGTGATTTCGGAGACTTGAAAAATACAGTTATAGATTCAGTTGGATTAGAGAAATGTTCAATTTTTGAAATCGTTTGTTTAATTACTATATATGTATATGAGATTTTATGGTAACTGGGGCGGTGCGGGACGCGTTCAATGATTATTTACAATCCGCCCAATTTTCATTCGATGCAATCAAAAATCAGTTTACAAAGTCTTTTAACAGAATTTAGATGGAAATGGAACTAATTAAAAGAGGAAATTAAATGAAGAACTCCAATGATATTATTTGCCATCCGGCGCCTCCACCATTTCCAACCGTAATTTATTTGGAAAAATTGTGTCTTTGAAATTAATTTTGATAGATTGATTCAATTTTCGTATTTGAATCGACAATAGTGTCTTATAATAATATAATTCTATTATATAAGTATTCTATTATAAGTAGATTTTCTTTTTGTCTAGTTTCTTTAAAACTTTCCGAAACTCTGCACAAAAATATAGACTAGCAAAGTTATTCGGACAACAGCTTTGCATATTTATAATGACCTATTAGCAATTATTATGCATGTACTTGGATAACATTCAAATTTATTGTCGCTTAGAAGAAAAAAAAAGTTGAAATGTGTAGAAATTTTTGAAATTAGTCCCTTGACTAGTAATATTTAGAGATTTGTTTGAAGATAAACTGAGGAAAATTGGACACTAGCCAGCATTGGATAAAATTATACCAATGTTTTTTTCCTTCACACACACACATACATACACTTACACATAGACACATATTATTTATTACTTTTACCACATAAATGGACAATTTTATTCGACTTAAGGGAGAAATTGTTGGTGGTATTTTTATTATTTATATTATTATTCCCATTGATGATAATTTATTCAAATTTATTATTTTTTATTGTTATTATTATTATTATTATAACATTTATTTGATAATTATTTGGTTATTCAATTTGATCATGGAACCGGTACAATCAATTTATGATGTTTGTGTGGCGGCGTCAAACTTCTTAGTTAATGAATTAAAGAGTTTTGCGTTTGTTGAATTTTCTGTCTCCCACAAAGTTATAATTGCTAAATAATTGAATTTTCTGCACTGTTGTTATAATGCTATTGCAATTCTATTCTGACTATAACTGACTGACTTGGTTGGTTGGTTGGTTGGTTGGTTAGTTGTCGTACAATTCTCTAATCAAGTTTGTTGAATGTTAGTTAGGAAGTTTGGAAAATTCCATGATTTCAACTTATTCATTTGTTATATATAATAAGATATGTAGAACAAATCTGAGGATGGTGTGTCTTGATAAATCACACTTAATTCGAGTAAAAACAAAACAATAACAATAAAAAAATTAAATAATCGCCCGGCGCCTCCACCATTTATATAATTGTAATTTTGTATGAATGTTTGAAAATCTTAAAATAATAATTTTTAACCATCACTGAAGAAAGGGGAATTCTTCCTTTCATTTGAATTATTGAACATTTCAATTCTCAAGGATTCACAATTATTAATTATAGAAGAATTCGCAACAAGGGAGCACGCCATTGTCGAATGATTACGATTAATATAGAAAAATTAAGCAAAACAGAGAATTCTAATAATTGAAATAACACCTGACGACTTTACTTTTATTTCTTTAAAAACCCACACAAATTTTAAGGTCACACAGATAGGCTAATTTTGATCAAATAAAGATGATTCTAATTACAATTTTATTCACAATAAGCAATAAATATTCATTAAACTGATGAATTGTTAATTTGGTAAAAATAGAATATTCATAATTTTATTGAGAGGGAGAGCTTGATTGAGCTCTTGATAGTGAATCTCAAGTTCGGTTTATAGATGTTTTTTACAAGCTTTGCATATTGCGCTAGCAAATCTCTTTGTAGGTTGCCATGAACATCATCAAAGTCGTACAAGTTTTGCGAATTCAAAACCATTCAGCACATTTTTATTGGGACAATATTATAAAGAAGGGAATCAAACGTAACGTTGCAATTTTAATATATAGATCGATCTCAGTTAAATTAACTGTTCTCAATTGAATTTTTTGTCTCAATTTGGGTTGTGAGTGTGCATGAAGCATTGACTAATCTGTTTTGGAAACTCGAGATCTCCAATCATTAGGTACTGATACAGGAGAATTTCTTACAGTTTCACATAACTAATCTAGCATTTCAGACGTTGAAGATTTTGACAGTAAATATCAATTTTTGAAGAATTTTTAATAGAAACGACGTACAATTACAATAAAATTTTAAAATCGATAAATAATAATTATTGTCACCCGGCGCCTCCACCATTTCCCCATATAATATGTGTTTTTTTAAAAATCTATTTCAACCAATTCGGACTTATTTATTGTTTAAAATAAGCAACAATTTTATGATTTGATTGGAAAGACATAATCTACTCTACAGTGAGACTTTGCGAACGGATTTGTGGATTTTGCCGTATTGCTAGTAAGTCACTTTAAAAGTTTCAATAAAAATCATCAAAGTCGTACAATTACTGTAAAGTTGATATTTTAAAAGACTTGAGAAACAATGATCTAGCAAATATGTATTGGGATTATTTTATGAATAGAGATATTTAAGAACGCACCATTTTTTATCGGCCATTTCAATTCTTAATTAATATTTCTTTTTTTTTTTCAATACAAGTAGCTTGGCATAAACGAAAAAAAATGATGTAACATTTCAAACGGTAACTTTTTTTCATTATTCGCTCGTCTGTTGTTTGATTTGGGTTGTGACTGTGCATGAGGCATTGACTAATCTGTCTCTGAACCTCGAAATAGTGACCTCCAACCATCACCGAAAAAAGGACGGTCTCTTCCTGTCACTTACATTATCCTTCGCTTCTTTGTCAAACGATTACTTTTTCTCTTCTTTTTAAGCTCTCTGTACATTATCCTGACAACACAAAAAGAAATTTATCTCACATTTTTCTCTTCTTTTTTTTCGCCTCTATTCTCTTCTACTTGATTAAATAATTTCACTAACAAAATATTTACATTAAATCGATTTAAATGTTGCTAAATTCTCATATCATATGCAATTTCTTGAAAGGGAGTTGAATATATAATCGGGGAAAGTTCATTTTTATTTCACCGGTTATATAGTGCCACCATATCATCTCGCTGAAAAAAGACCAGATAAAAATAATAAAACAGTCTCTTATGCGATATTAAAAGCGCCATTTTAGCGATTAAACCGAAATAATCGCCATGAAAAATACCAAGCGTGTTATTATCCTCTGGCGTTTAACACGTACAATTTTATAGGTAAAACGAACCAGTATATTATTCATTTATTAAGCTAACATACATATAGTTATGTCTTGATTTACTTATCGCACATGGTCGAAAATAGAACATCAATATCAGTAGATAAAAGCTCCGTGCCATTTTATAAATTCAAATCCAATTTAACGATTCAATAAAAATACCACAATATAGATTTTCTGTATATCGTATTCATTCAAGATAGTAAGTATTTCAATTTTAAACATTCAACAACGAAAAAAAATTATAATAAACGAGAAAAAAGTTACGTAAATGAGAAAAGAATAAACCAATTTAAGTTAGTAAGAAACTCAATTATATTTTATGTAGTGATAAGATAATTAACAACCACTTGAAAATTTCCACCATAAAGTAATGTTTCCATATTACCGAGGCTGTGATTTCTGAAAGGAAAATTTTGATTTTTTCCTTATTTTTGTTTCCAAAGAAGATTCATTTGAAAGCACAAATTCCAATATTGATTCTTGATTGTTTAGTGTATGAGGGAGGGGGTACTTTGGAAGTTACTGGTTTTTTTTTGGGGGGGGAGAATGTCCGACAATAATTGAGGAAGTTGGTTTTAATTGAATATAAAGCATGAAAGAAAAGTTTCTAGGTACACCCATGTTATATATGGAATGATAGGTTTTTTCCTATATTATGTAAAATAATAAAGTTCAGCAATGACGTGGCAGGTGGATGATTTCACTTTCGACATTTATTATTGTTCCAAACAATACCATAATAATATTACGGTAATAATAATATTAATAATAATGATAACAAATGTTATTTGAGACTTTGTGTTTTTTTTTCTCCTTCCAATATACTTGGAATCTAATTTTGGTTAGAATTTCAGGCGCAATTTGATAGAATCATTAATTCAACAGTTTTTGTTTTCCCTTTTTCTCAGTATAATGAAATCATTATACTGAAATATTTCTCTTTTGTAAAATATTTCTAATGAACACTGAGAATGTTGAAGTCTGAAAAATTGAATCGTTTCAATTCATACAATAGACAATATTGTTTGAATTTCTATACAGACGACTATGACAACAGCTTTATGCGTTGTTTTATATTGAAAATAATAAAACAAAAAAACCAAAAATTATAATGAAGGACAATATTTATCATATTTCCATATTATTTTTACATTGAGAAATAGAATTCAATAAACGATGGGAGTTGTGTGACGAGAAGTCTTACGTTTGTATTTCATAGTTAAAACTTATTACCTTCATCATCAATATGAAACAATTGATTTCGGGAAACAAAAGCTCTGGGTTGATAGAAACTGGATGTCAATTTGAGGGACAAATTCACTTCTATATAACGAGTTTCTGAAAGTGACTATCAGAAGGCACTTGCTAGTTTTAAAATTTGAATGAACAGATTAGAATGAAAATAAGTCAAGAATTTGACGTCACTAAAGCGCTTCAAGTTCGGAGACAAATACACTTATGTCTAGTGGTCGCTTTAATTTTAAAAAGAAAAAAAAATACTTACCGTCCTCTATTTTTTTCGTTTGATTATTAATTTTGGCTGTTCTAAAATAATAATAATAATAGTGAGAAATAGGAAAGGTCGAAAATAAAAGACAATTATTATTTATTTTGAACAATGTCCATATTATATTTTATCCCACATACACACGGCACGTTGTGAACCTTGTCTTATCATTGTTAATAATTATATATATGTACATTGTAGAACGTGTAGTATATTATTTTAATTATTATTATTCTTTCTTTTTTTTTAATATTTTTTAGATATACATGAAGGCCCGGATTGTTTGTTGTAACTTTATTATTATTATTATTATAATATTTCGTATTCTTTGTTTATGTTTTTCATCATCAAATCTCCTTTTATTTCATAATTACCGAGCACTATACATACAAATTATCGCTCTATAGCATCTTGCCAATGGTCGAAATAATTTTTTCCTTCTTTTGTTAATAATCTATCGACCAATTAGCATAGAGAGGCTATGAACAACATAATGTTTTTTTGTTTTGTTTAAAATTTCGTTATTATTATTATTATTATGTTACAAACTCTATCTGTACAATCATTCTAAAATTTCTTCATTTTTTTTTTGTAATTTGTAGCAATATCGCCTTCATTTAATTTTTATTATTATTATCGTTAGTGTAAAATCTTTTGTTCATAAAGTACGTACTTACAAGTTTAAATTGTTCAATAATAATTCTTATCATTTATTTTAATTATTACAATAATATATATATTTTTTTTCATTTATACTTAATGTAAAAGTCAAAAGCGTCCACAGAAGGAATATGGTTATTGCTTTTTTATTGCAAGAAGCCGTTTACGGCCAATAATACAATGAGTTTTTTTTTAATAATAATAATACAAAAAAAAAACAATACTATTCGAAATTTCGAGGTATCATTCGATAAATTATCAACTAAACAATAAAACTGTGAAACATCGAAATATCGAATATTATTGTATAATTATTTATAATTTATATATTTTTTATATATATATATTTATATAATAAGATGTATCTGTAGGGAGTAATAAAGGATTTGGATAGAGGGACTGCAACAAAGGGGAAAAATGGTAGTAGATTCCATTACAATAATTTTCAGAACA
>JAZBGX010000025.1:24493-79544 GCA_037414775.1 Zonitis immaculata
GGAATTTTCCACAATTTGGCATCCGCTTCGGTCCTCACACATCGTTTTTTTTTTTTTTGTATTCGTTTCATTTATTTTTTTTTATTAAGTATTCAAATATTATAGAAATTAAGATTCATATTTGGATTTTCTAATTAAATGATAAATTTGAACAATTTTCGGGAAGAACGGAAACTTGGAAATTATTCATGTTATGTGGCGTGGCATAAGGACTTAAGATATTCCGAGTGAATGTTGTTTCACGTTCATATATACTATAATTGAGACGATCAATTTCCGTCATTTAGTTATTTTAATTGCTACTATAATCCATTAAGTACGGGAATTAATGAAAACTTGAATAATACGTTCGATAATTAAGGAAATTATATTAAATTCATCAATTGAAATTCAAATATGAATCTAATTTCTTCTTCAAAGTAATAATAAAAGAAGAATTATGGAATTTCAAGTGTACATTTGTTTTTTATTTTCCACAAATATCAAGTAAAACGTTTTGGTAGTCGTTGCGATCATAAAACAAGAAGCAACAGTCTCTTATTTTTAACATTGAAATTACTTATCATAGAATCTTTATAATAATTATTATAATCATTTACAATTACGTTCACATTCATTCATTACGTACATTTATAAATATAGCTTTGGCATATCGTTCTTCTTCATCAACAACAATAATAATAATAATAATAATAATAAAAGAAATAATGAATGAAGTCTCATCGGGCGAGTATTTAACAAATATCGGAACATTACAGGTATTGATTTAGTTTAAAGCGATCAATAACGTGAAATTTTGTTTCTCAAATCAATTCCAATAATGTTCTGTTATCATAAAAATAAATAGTCGAATGCTCGCAGATTTATTTCAAAAATAAATGAATAGAATGAAAACAAAAACACACTCTCACAATTGTATAATAGAGACAACGCCTAATTGAATCTAATATACCGAATAATTTATAATTAGGTATCAAAATCGAAATAAATAGGTAATCTATGTTTATAGCAGCACAATATCGGAATTTATGAATTTTGATAGAAATACTACCCATAATCTATTATTAATTCCTCGACATTAAATCAATATGGCATTGCCCTGTTATTATTTATTCATATATATATATATATATTTTTTTTGTTGGAAAAAATATTTGAAAAATTAAAATAGACAGAAAAAAAAACGTCGCGCGAATGGGATCGCCTAGTTCGGACACGTGCAAGTGCGCATCACCTCCTAACCCCATCGATATTAAACACACAAAAAAAAAAAGGAAAACCACCCCATTGATACAAAAAATCAAAAGCAAAAAACAAACTACCATGCTCCTGTGAACGCACTGCAATAACCGGTAATATGAGATAAAAAAAATTACATCAACAAAAATTACCCATAATTCGCGACACACCGCTTAATAATGATAATAATAAAAATAATGATAATTGTAACAATAATTAATCAAATAGATGGATGGAGGATATGGGACGGGGTAATTATTGCGACAGAATAAATGACGGCTTATCATCATCATCATCATCATAATTATTATTATTTTTAATAATATTTTGTAGAATTTTCCCTAAAAAAATTCTTGATTTATTTTATAAAGAGAGGCATCGAGGTGAAAATGATTCATCAAAATCTCTTTTGAACAAGCGTATTTTCACATTAATTAATTAATTAATTAATTATAATTATAATAACAAATTTTATTGGTAATTTTTTCTTTTTATTTTTTAATTATTTATTTTTAATGAAAAAATAACAATTTAACAATAATTTTTTTTTTGTATATGTATTGTTTTTATTGCGGACAGATTTTCCGTTCGGATTGGCAATTGCTTTGGTTTGATTATTATTATAGAAAGCGTCGCGACGACGATTTTTTCGTTGAAAAACCAAACGGAACCGTTATCTTATCATTTATGTTATATTGGAATGATTCTTGGATTTCCATTTATTATAAAGATTATAATAATGGAGCAAGTTAAAATAAAATATCAGTTATTAGAGGGGAAATAAGAAACGACCGAAGGACGCCACTATCGTACAAACTCTGTCAATTATCCTAATAGAATATTGTAAAAAAAAAGAAGAAAACAGTACGTAGATTTTGATTTTTTTTCTCAATCAATATTTACCTAATTCTAAAATTCTAAATTTCTACAAGATTTTATTAATTAATATTCATGAACTCTATCATCCAATTATTAATATTTTTTTACTGATTAATTACTAGCAAAACGGCAACTATTTTTACCTTTTCTTATTAATATAATTTTTTTTGTGTAATTCCTAAATTACAATTTGTCTAATCCACAAAAATACATATATGTAAATCAATTGATGGACTAGAGAAATTTTTGTTATCAATTGATAAATAGAAGAACAATCCCTAATGTGGATTGATAAATCAAAGAAAGAAAAAATTACTGTATTTTCTAATAGTTAGAACAGTTATAGAGACACCTACACAATTTTATATCTAGCAATATGATAAGACGCCCGCTGATAATAATAATATTAATTGATTGATTGGTAAATTAATGTGAAATGATAAAATTTTTGAATTATTTTGGAATAAATTACAAAACACAAATTGGAAAAAAAAGTCGTTCACAGGGGCATGGCATGCAGGCTAGCAGCTGCCGTACCACCATAGACACTTAAGTGGTCCAATGGATGATAGGGCAGTAATGGTAATGGGTGATGGTGGTGATGTAAACTGGCCAAAGTATTACCTGTTGGATACGGTAGTCCGAAACTAGGGTAGCCCGAGTAACCTCGACCGGCCGCGTAGGCCGCATATGCGGCTGCCGGAAAACCTGGAACATATTCAAAAACAAAAACAAAAAATACAATTATCTATCAAATTTGCTGAAACTGCAATATTATAGATTTTAATGAAATTCGGTATATTGTGGGTTGGTATTTTATTTACTGAAATCAAAAAATTCAATTTCCAAGATTCTCATCGTAATTGAAAATATAGCAATTTCCAATTTTAGATGATTCTTTGTATAGATACAACAACAAATGAATAATGAAAAAATGCAGAGTTGATAATTTTGGGAATTCATTATTCAAAAAAAAAAGACGTATTATTTGGGGGAAGTTTATTAAAGACCAAGTCTGACAATAAAAACCTAAAATGGTTTCTTCTTATTGGGAAAAAATAATTTAATCAAACAAAGATATTGTTGGAATACTCACCGTCAGGAAGTGTCCCAAGAGACCACATAAAATCTAAAAAAGAAACGAAATACCATTAGTTGGGAAATTTGCAAATTAACCCGATTAGGAAAACGAAAAAATTAACAAAAATAAAGAGTAAAAAAAAAAAATTATAAACACTAAACTACTAAATTTTACTATCGACTGAATGTTAGAACATCCATGAAATTTCATTCTACGTGTCTACACACTACAATTAAAAAACAAAAACAAATTGAATTAAAACGAACAAAAAACGAACGAAAAAAATTGAATTATTTGACGAAAAATAATAAGCAAACATTTTCTCTATTCTTTTGTTTAAGAGCGCGATATATATATATTTTTTTTAAATTTGTAGGAGAAATAACTGCCAACATTCGACTAAATCAACTAAAACAAATCAAAAAATTATAGCTAAAATAAATGTCACTAGATTTGAGCTAGTTTTGCGCAATTATTTACAAAACCAAATTCATATAAATGCGCAAAATTAACTATAGGTATATAAATAAGTACAGCTAAAAGTTATTGTTTTAAAAACAACAAGAAATTATCACTATCGGCCCTAATGGCGATTCTGTAATAGAAATTTCTTCATTATTTAAACTTTACTATAAACTATTAATTTAGTAGAAAAAAATCTAATCACAATATTAAAATTTCTACGCAGCCCCATTGAATAATTAAAATATACTCGTACTCTCGTAGAGGTATATTATGATTAATAGTTTTACGAAATTTTAACATTGCGTTTAAGTTGTTATTAATTATATATACGATTAATTAAAATATCTCCTCTGTTCATTAATAATTTCTTCATCTATAAATAATAATTAATTATTAATAAACTATACAAAAGATTAGATCGCACCTTGACGGGGGGCGCCTATGGTACAACATGAACGTAAACGAAGCCAGGGCGAATCTTCAAAAAGGACCAACAACAAGGATACCTGACAGGAATACCTGAAAAGGACGTACTACTGCCCCGACATTGCGTGAAAATTTCACAAATAACAAAAAAAAAAAACACAAGTAATAAACACAAAAATAATAATTATCTAGGAAAAAAATTACCTAAAATAATTACACTATTTTTTATGGTTGGTTTTTGTTTTTGTTTTTCTTTAACAAAAGTTTTACTGGAGTTCGAGCGAATCTTCATGAAAATTCGCTCGAACTGAAAATACTATTACTATTACATTACAGCTCTCCTGTATATATTTTATATGCATAGATGTATAGCGACACGATGAAATTTCATGAATTTTAGCAAAAATAATTGGAATAACATTATAATTATAATTAGCTATATTGAGTCCGAACTAACTAATTTCTAAATTTGTTCTCAAGATTTTCGTGTTTTTACAATTTTGTTTTGTGGAAATTGTACGGCCGTTGACGGGCTAAAAAAGGGGTATTTATCGTGATTATTCTAATATTTACAAATACTACCGTCGGTAATTAAGAATAACATTTTTTTATGTTTTTTACTTTTTTTTTTTTTTGATACTAAATACTATTCTATTGTTTGTTAATAATTAATACAAAATAGAAGTTTAGGCCGTATTTTTGAATGATTTAAATCTCATCATCATCATCATCATCATCATGAATGATCATCACAGAGGCTTCCTGAATGCGATGTGCCAAAACGACATTAATAATTTATAAAGATAAATATTACATGTAGATATTCCATTTAAAGGGATACTTTCTAAATTATTTCTATAGGATATAACCCATAAAGATACCACTGATATGTGTGTGTGTGTGTGTGTGTGTGTGTGTGTGTGTTTGTGTGTGTGTATTGTGGTGTTATATAGATTTTTTTGTATTTTGCAGTTTCGTATAGCAACACAATTATTCTTGATATGTCTACTAACAATAAGTATATAAACTCTAGAATTATTCCATCAAATTTACCTCAAACGAATAAGTAACGAGCGCAAATCCGGATGGTTGATTATGATTATTCAAATTATACACAACATAGAGATATTTCGATATACATTATTTCCAAACATTTAAAGCTTCAATAATAATATATATATTTGTATTATTGTAAATATTATAAGAGACCTGAATATGATAACTCAATCAAATTGGCTTTCAATTTTATAAAAATATTTTAATTCTTGGATGTGGTAGCATTTATAATATAAAAATCGATCAAGTTATCGATAGATTTTTATAGACCTAGACCGGCTGGATAAAGCGCGGATAAATCTAAACCTTGTACACCTAATAGATCATTCATTGTATATGTTAAAGTAGGAGCGGCCCGTGTTGTTATCGGTCTTAATGTGCTAGCAGCAGCAGCGGCCGCAGCGGCGGCAGCAGCAGCAGCAGCTGGTGTCGTAAAAACCCTTTTACAGCCCGTCATATCGTACAATGTAGCCGCTGCAGTTGGATAATGTAATTGTGCTGCTGGTGCCATTGTAATAGCAGCTACTGGTATTGTTGGATGATTACTACCGCCAGCATTACCAGCGGCAGCTGCAGCAGCTGCTAATACTGGCAAACTAGCAGCACTGACTGTTGGTATTGGATAAGGTGTATAACGTAATGCTGATGTTGCGCCGCTGGTAGCCAAATGTCCAGGATTCAGCATAAATAACTCACCGTAAGCACCACGGCCGGCTGCTCTTGTTTTTGCCAAATTAGCGGGAAGCATTACCTCCTTTGGTTGAGCCTTTTTACACTCCACCTGAAATCAAAACATTCAAAAATTAATTATCTATTTCAATTCTATCTATATCTATATAGACATCAGTGATTTTCCGGTTGTTTCCCAACTTTATCATTACTTCTTCAACAATGCAATTATCTTAATCTAATTAACCAGAAGTAAAACGCTATATAGTTCAGTGTAGAACATATAAACGATGAATATCAGGAAAAGATAGAGAAGTGGATCAAAGTGCGCGCGTGTGTGTGTGTGTGTGTATGTGTAGGCTCAATGTCGTACATATATATATATATATACATAGAAAGACGGAAACGAAATGAATTGGTGAACGGTATACGGGTCAGAAGGCATTAAAATGAAGCCTGAAATGTGAAAGTGTTCGTCAGTAATTGGAAGGTCTACTCTAAATCACTCTTAATAATAACAAGACATATATATATATATTTATATACCAACTGTCACAAGATATAACGGAATTTACGAGAACAATATCGGCATAGAGGTCATTTCATATAAAATCATAAAAAAATAAAATAAGATAGAACTAGCAGCTGCAACATTTATATGATATGTTAAAGAAAATGTTGGGAAGCAATAAGCCTAATAGTTTTATTGTCAATATATGTATATAGACGAGTTGTCCTAATTTTGTGATTGAATCTGATGAACTGAAATTTTTCATATGCCATTTCTATTTATGGTAGACAATTAAAACTCTTTCTATTGGAAAGATAGTTGGAGATCTGGAAATTACAGTTATTGATGTTCGAAAGGGAAACGTTTGAATGTTCAAATTATTTAGTTTATTGAAATTCTCAGTTTTTAAATTCATCGATAATGCGCCACAGGGAGAAATTTCAATAAATTAGCTTTCATTAACAGAACGATTAACAACAATTCAATTTATTTAAAGAAATAACTATTTCGCAGAAAACGTTGTTTTTTAGATAGAAAAAATATCTGACAACCATAAATTTTCTGCTTCAACATGTTTTTGATGATTTCATGTAGAATAAGCCATCGAATAAATTTTTTTTAGTAGTAATAGTAGTTCCGAGATTGTCAATAAAGACAAAGCAATAGGTTGTTGGGTATAGAGTGTGGAGAGCAAATAAGAATTTCGAAGCACCATCTCTCAAGGGCTTTATATATTCTATGGCTTGGAAAAGTGAACAGAAACAGGGCAGTACAAAGGCCAATCTATTGTTATGTTATAACATACGGATAGCTTTCTATCCTTTTCCAACTTATTATTATTTGTTCAATGCACCTTACAAGCATTCAAGTTTGCTCTCATTACAGGAATACATTAATAACGTTGTCACTTCAACTTTACTTGTACTGCAAAGTTCGCGTCCGCAAAACACACAAAAAAACCAAGCACTCCAGCAAAATCGAAACTTAAGAATTCACAATTACTTACCATTTTATTATTAATTTCGTGGAAGTGAATTTCACAAACTTTATCTACAACATCTTCACTTTGAAATGTGACGAAACCAAAACCTGTAACAAAACGAGAATTGAAATAAAAACAGTAGATACCTAACTGTGCGTGACATTTATTTATTTTGTTCAATTTTTTGTAATGTGTGTATTTCGTTTCGTTTATTTGATCGATTCAAATATGCAAAAACATCGAAAAGCTGTGTGTGTCTTAATATCTTTTGCAGAGATAGGTGAAATTGAAAGGAAACAAAATGATTCAGAAATATTCACTTTTAAAAAATTCTTTAGAGAACGCGCAATGTGGGAGGATTATCGATAAATCCAAACAGTTTCGTTCTTTCTTTTTCGTCCTTACTTTCTGTTTTCTCTTTCGCTGGTGTTTCCTTTGAAACTGTTTCTTCTTTTTTTTTTCTATAATATATGTATATTAGTGTCAGCGATGCATAAATGCCAAATCATTTCAATAGTAACGCTATATAAATCCGGCTTTTATTTATTTTTCGTTTTTTTTCCTTTTTCTGTATGCTAACTTTGCATTTTTTCCCACCAACAAATTGTTCTTAAAGCGACAAAATACTAGCAGTTATAAATTCTATTTAAAGTGGAATGTTGGAAGGAATATCAGGATTGAGTATAAAAAGCATAAAAATATATTGTATAGATATACATAAATAAATGAGGGACGACTAGAAGAGCTTTTAAGATTTTGTTGAAAATATTATTCAAAAGAGGGTGTTTTCTTTTTCGTTCGTTTTCTTTTTTTTTTTGAAATATATAGAGAGACAATGTGATAGCGCACGTGCATGTCGACAACGAAGATAAAGATTGGAACTGCTGAAGAGAGCTTTTCCTTTCCATTTCCCCTTTTCAGTACAACAGATAGGCAATAACTCATCCTCGAAAATGTTCGTTAATCGTGACAGGTTGAGGAGTGCGCGCGTAAAGAAAACCAAGTCGAATCAGCAGGAATCACAAGCCATTGCCTTATAATAACGAAAAATACAAAATAACTCGAATTTCTTTTTTTTTGTTGTTGTCATTTTCAATTTAATTAAATAAAATAACGCAATCATCACGATAATCTGGAATGTCATATATCTTTGAATGTGGCTACCAATTTTGCATTATAAAACACTTTGTGTGTCCCAGTTATTTCTCTCTCTTTCTCTTTAACATAACTGGGTGCTTTTGAAATATGCATGGGCGACACCTAATTATTGCTGGGCCATAACTGTAATCCCCTAGCTCTGGAATACCAAATTCTGGCCCGTAAAATTTATGATGGTGTTGTTATATAATGTTACAAAGTTATATATACATATAAATATGTGTGAGTGTGTGTGCGCGACAACTCTTGGTTTTCTTTCTAAAAGCAAAAAAAAGGGAGCGAGAGAGAGCATTTGTTTGTTATAAATGCGTTTGTTTGAGTGTTAGTGAGCTTTAAAGTTTCATTAGCTGGAATTAATGGCAGTACTTTTTTTATTATTCTTTGTTTTTAGTTTAGAAAATTAACCAGCATCTGATCGAATTTTTTCCCCTATCCAAATTCAAACTATAATATATATTTTATTGGTAACTAAAAGATATTTGTAAGAGACAAATTGAGTTTCGTTTTTTTTTTGTATTTGTTGTTTTATTTAATGAAAATTTAACGTATAGAAGAGTGTTTCGGCGACAGGATGACGCGCAATAACTCAATGTACAACAAAGAATAAGAATTTCCATCCATGAAGTTTTCTTTAATAGGTTCGACTATCGCAAACAAACAACAACGAAACTTTGTTTGTTTTTTTTTTTGATTCAATTTCCGTATTAAAACAGAAATTTTAGAAAAAAAATTCCATAACTTATCAAAAGGATTGTCGTTATCAGTTTGTTTATATTTCACCTTATTCATTCGTTTCATGCCACATGGGACATTTGTTATATGAGCAAACATGAACATAAATAGGATAATTGAATTATAAAATTTTAGAAATTAGATTTAATAATAATAATAAAGTTGACCACAAAATTTATCGATTGTAATATAGACATTTTATATTACTTCAAAAATTGTTGTATATACTATATATATACATAACAACCTTTAAAGGTTTCGCTTTCAAGCCTTAGAAAGGTGAACTGTTACGCCTAAAGTAATTGACCTTTATTAGACAAATTATTAGACTTTTATTTTTCGTGTGTGTGTTCGTTTGTTTATTTGTTTGTAGAACAATCTATAAAATTTTTATTAATAAAATAAATTATAGTAATTGTCGATATAGTAGTGTTTTATTATATTGTCGACAAACAAGTGATTGGGAGAGAATTCTGGACGAATCAATGTTGTATGGCGCCTTTATGTCGCCCAAAACAGGCCTCCAGAATTCAATGAAAGGTGCCACATATAGAATCTTATATCTATAGGTATATATAGATCAGAACATATGGAGATGATAATTTTCTGTTTTCCCTTTTTTCTTGCTCAACTAATTTCAGATACTGTATATAGGAATTATAGACAACAATTAATTGAACCGTTTGTCGAACAGGTAAATATATTAACAACCGTTCTGCCGCTTCAGTTGCGATTCCCAAGCGGCGTCTTTGACGTTAAGCTTATTAATTAGGCTCATAACAAAGGCCCGGAGAACTGGAAATTAGATAGTACAAAGATATTAGATCTCTACCATTAGTATTTTGTTTACTGTTGATTTTATGACAAAATTTTGAAGGATCTTTGTGCAAAATCAAACTTTCTATAAGTATTTTTGGTTTTTGTTTTTTAGCTTCAAAGTTAACAAACAAACAACTTGTTTGTTGAAATTTGTCGTTAAATATTTGTGGACAATTAATTGGAGTTTTTATTTGATAATTTAAGGTTTTTGAATTAATTATTTTCCCAAAATATTGAATTTCTGAATTATAAATTTTTCCATAACACAGTAAATTCAAAAAGCTCTGAAAAAGTGTAGACATTCTTTGATAGGATGGTTAATTAATAAGTATTTTTAGAAACAACTATAGAATTCGAAATTCTACAAAATTAATTGTAACTTAATTTCGGATAATAATCATTTTACAAGATTTTTCATTGATAAAATATAACTTAGAAATTCTGACGCGTTTATCTTGTGAATTATCAGTGTTACCATAGAAAATGCGTAACTCAAAAAAAATGAGCAAAATTATTAAATCCTGATTAGAATGCTATACTTCGTTAATTTTTCAAATAATTATTATCAGAATCATTTCATCAATTATGGGTTGAAATGCTAGGTGCCTTCCATTTGCGCTCCCTAGATTGTAATAAACTGAAAAAAAATGCTATTATAAATGAAGATTTGGGGACGACATATTTGTTTATGTTGTTGTTGTTGGAGTTCATATTTTAATTAAGTTGTTTTGTAACAAAAAAAAAAAAAAACAGAAAAAAGTTTTATAGCAATGTAGAAAATTAATAATGAATCGTTCTCATGCAGATACTTGTCACAATTTAGGACGTAGCTCTGTTTAGCGGATGGATCATTTGGGTGTAGAAATGTCACAGTAAGTTTGGAATTACATGGATCCCTGCGGACGACTGAAAATGTCACCACTCTCAACACTGACTTGAACATACATCTACATATATTATAAACAATAATGATATCCTAGAGGAACACATATATATATCATTCCCTAAACACAAACTAAAATTGTTTAAATTAAAAAAACAAAAATTGAATAAACAACTGAATAGATTTACAACAAACACTATAGAATATAAGTTTAATTTTCTTTGTTGTTGAAATCTAGCAGGAGTGTCTTTTATCAAATGTCAGGCCGGTATAGCAATAAATAAAGTTGATACATAGCTTGGAGTGAATATATGGACGTTTCAGGCCCACCACCTGCCACCCTATTATTAATTAACACGAACACGATACAGCTCAACGAGTCAACTGTGACTATTACAAATACAGCAGAAAATTGACAGTAGTCTTTTTTTTTTTTTAATATACCGAACCTTGTATCGACAATATTGATCCAATTTTTTATTAAAAAAAAAAGAATACCACTATCCTAATATAAAATTTCAATTATTTTCACAATTGATAGTTGTTGTTCTGTGTAATTTCGTCAAGATACATTCTGTCAATATAAATTTGGAACGGGAATATAGCGAATAAAACCGTTTGAGCTTTATGCATAACATAGAATAGCAATTAAAACTATAGAGTAACTGGCATGAAAATACAAACTAAATCCCATACAATTTCTCTCTCTATATGCATAGATTTCTACAATATTTACAACTATTACCGCAATACAATCAAACCAACTATGTATATTATTATCTCTGTCTTTTTATATACTTCAACTATATACATGTTGTACAATCTAATATTGTCAATTTTGATGATTTAGAAGTTTTTGTAGCAATTTTAATGAAAACCTCAAAATACAATAGAAATAGATAGATAGAAAAGCTTGAATGTTGAAACTTTCTGACAACAACAACACAACAACAACTGACAAATTTCTACTGAAATTATTCTCGACTATCCTCCATCTAAATATGTATAGACTACTATGTATGTGGTAATGGAAGTTTCAAAATCAAAGTTAATGTTTCTGTTAGATGAAATGCCGTAATTCAAAAGCTTTGACCAAAAACCAAAATGTTGATCTTTCCATTCGTTGTTGGCCTTTTGGTATGGAAATAGAAACAGCAAACATTATTGTAGCATCAACGACATCTATAGATAAAGTTGATCAGAAATGTTAAAGTTGATGTATTTGTGGTTTAGTATTATTATTATTTTGGAATGAATTGCGACGAAAATATTGTGAAACTAAATTGGTTTTTTTTTTTAACAAATAATGCCTAATACTGGAAATTATTTGTACATTATTGTTAATGCAAATGTGGCATAAAATAGATAAAGAACATGAAAAGCCACCACACACACACACACACACACACACATATATATATATATACATAAAAAACATATTATATATAGATTTGAAATAGTGTTCGTAAAACTGATGACCGTTATATTAATGCATTGTCCAATTCGAAAATTGGCTGATAGTTGGAAATATTTTGTTATGCTCTGTTAGCCAGATTATGCACAAACATTTTATTAAATTATGAGAAAGAAGGATAGCGAGAGAGATTTGTGTGAAATTGAACTGAATTCGATTTGTTGTGTGACAGGAGAAACTTTGCGAAATTGGAATGGGCAAACATCGAATATCAAAAACACTAACACATATACATACACAACAAATTTATATAAATATAATGAACATATAGGCATTTGTGATAAATATTGCCAGGTCACTATAATCCCAGTTACAAATGGAATTTAACAAATGTACCGATTTCAATTTTTGTCCTAATAAATCCTAGAAAATTCAGTTCATCCACAGCAAAAAAAAAAACAAAACGAAACAGTAGTTTTTTGTTTTTTTTTTGTTTGGTTGAATAAAAATTGATCATGATTGAAAATTACCAAAAATTTTATTAATTATCATTTCTATTTGTGTATATATTCGAAATTATTGAATAAAAAAACAATTGGAAAGAAACATTGAATAAATGAAAATGAGAGAGTTAGAAATGAAGATGGATGAGAGTTTCGTTCAATTTTTTAAATTAGTTGATAAGAAAAAGTGAACTGTGAACACTATTATTTTATCTATCCCTCTCTTTTTATATACGAAAATTCAACGGTTGTTGTTGTTGTTGATTTTGTTGTTAGTATCATTACTGCCTACGATTCAAGATTGATTCATTAGAAATGCCATCGTTGATTAATGACAACACCAGGTGCTTTATATCTCATTTCTAAAACGGGTGGTGTTTGTATTTGCGACACACATTCATACTATCTAGGAGATATCCTAATTTTATTATCTTCAAGCTAATAAATGATAATTTCAAATTAAATTTCATCAATATCGATTTAATTGCAATTTACTGAAAATAATTTCTAAGTCACCTGGCGCATCCACCAATTTTTCATGGAAAAAAAAAAAACCCAAGCAAAACTGTGAAATGAAAATGGTGGAGGTGCCGGGTAATATGTCATATTATTATCATTATTGTACCTATAATAATGATCATTTTGATAATTTAACGACAGAGGTAGACCATATTTAGCATAAATCAACTACAATGCATTTATTCAATCCAATTCGACATCTATTTCGAAATTCCCAAGAGCATAAAGACAGAGACAGTTTGAAACGTCAAATGTAACAAAACAAATTGAATCTATGTATGTATGTATATATAGGTCTATCGGAATAGGAAATTTACACATAATGGAATATAATATGTCATGTCAATTTAACTAATATCAAAATTGAATCAAACAATAACCGTATTGTTTCGAATTATTAAATTGATTTTTTTTTTCTCATTTATTATCATTTTGTGTGTTAAGCCCCGGTTTAAAATAAAAGAAAAACTGTATATAACAGTATACGTTCATATGTCAAACGGTTGTGAAGCTTTTGTGCTTTATTGAAATTAAAAAACAGAAAAAAATAATAATGTCCTAGAGTATTGTTCATCGTTCCAATTAATCGGTGCTTGTGCTTACAATGCCAATAAGTTGAGCTCGATTAGTTACTAGCTGCCATACAGACCACCGCCCGAATGGTTCTGAATATAATAATCCGTTCAATTCATTTTCGTATATGTATATGCAGATATGTGGAATAAATAAACAAGAAATTATTATTATTATTATTATTATTATTATTATATAGATAGAGAATGATCGTATATCGACGACGACAGATGGTCGATATTTCCAATTCTATTGGATTTAACAAAAGCCAATCATAATAATAGAATTTCTACAATGTTTTTTCTTTTTTCTTTGATAATGATGAGTATCGTATTTTTGGGCATGGTTTTGTAATCGTTGAGAGTTAGCGAATTGAATGTGAATATATGTAGTAACGAGGTAGCTTGTTAAAACACAAATGTCATTGATGGAAATTTCGCACCTCATTGGCACATAGAATATGACCGAGCGGAGATATTCACGTAAATTGGATGGATTTTGTGTGTGTGTGTGTGTGTATGTCTATTCTAGTCTGTAGTTTTTTCTGTTTTTCATTTTTTTATTTTAATAATTCAAAAAGTTTCATTTATATAGAAGTATCGGTTATTATTGATGGATTTAAATGGGATAAGCTTGGGTTGAAAATTAAATTTAATAGATATTTTCGAAATTAATCCATAAATCCGTCCGACATCTGCCAAGTCTTTTAACGGATATTATAGGAAACTAGTCTGTCCATCTGTCTCTAAATATATTTATTGTGTATTGTAACCCTTGTTATGGTGACCTAAAGGGACTTCAATCAGGTATATCTATCGATATCAAATAATAATAATAATAATGGCCGAATGTACGTTATATATATACATACATATACACATATATATAATATATATATATAGATGTATAGTGGGAATCCTCAATGGTCTTGACTGCTCTCTATTTCATTGTATTCGATCGTTGCTATTACCGTTCAAATTAATGCCAACTGAATATAATCGAAACTATATAGTAGTAGTAGAAGTTGGCTTAGATTGGCAAAATACCTTTTGGTTATATGGTATTGGTATTCAGGATTTTGTTTATTATCAAGTTCTACCCAATATTGGAATATTCTCTAATCGATTAATTTCGAAATCTAAAGAGGAATAGGCTCATCTCTATTTCACAATAACAAGAACAACAACAACAACAACCAACTAGTATAATAGTAGTAATAATAATGCATAATGCAATATGATTCTATATTAACTGCCATCGACTGGATATTAATTATTTAACCCTAAAACCGAAAACCGGCCAACTTGCCACAATTATATAGCCCACCCTGAATTTGACATGTTTGCTATAGTCCCTAAATTATTATGTTGTTGTAAGCCAATGAACCAATTTACATTGGCTTATATAATAACTACTATTAAGCAACAATTATATATTTCTTTATTGTTATTATTGTAAATTGTATTCTATCTATTACACAGATAAATATAATATGGCGATATTATATTGATTAATCCTAAATATCGGAAGTTTTAGGTTTTAGGACCCTATAGAAAGGGTTATTATAAATGAGAATCTTCTGTTATATATAGTTAGTGTTAGTATTGAATAATATCGCAGGTAAACTTTAGGCATATTAAAGCGATTACGGGATGATGCTAATGTTGGTAGTGGCGGTAATTAAATCGCGACGCCTGTTCTCTTCCATCTTACTCCTGCGATTTTCAATTAAATAACTAATATATTACAGGTGGTGAGTTGAAACGATGAAAGCCCTACTTTAAATGCAACTATGCCATATCGTCTACGTGAATACTTATTGTCACAAAATTTTAGATAAAAAATTCACTAGTTAGAAGATGCAAGTATTATTTGGACTAATCATGTATGTGCCTTAAATGCAAGTTAAATTTCCAAACATCTCTCGAATATTAAGCTTACTATCACCACCATCGCCAGCCACCATCATCATCATCCACATATTTCCACCCGCTTACCGTTTACCGCAATATCTGTGAAATAGTGCTTCTGGTCGGTCGACGGCACGGAAGTGGTATAGATATCCACATCCATTACACAACTGATAACAATGGCCGGTTTAATTCACTTCTGTCGCTTTGCTAAATAGCTTCCTTTGTTCAGGATTATATTTACGTGTATATTCGTCGATTTATGTATTGTTGATTGTTGGTGTTTTCCTCTCTTTTAAGCAGCCACTATATCAATTTCATGTATAAGTGTAGGTATATAATAAGAAACAATACGGAAAATTATATAAATTTCATGATAAATAACAAGAAATGTTCAATGATGCGTCAAAGATAATATAATGATATTCTAAGATGTTGATGTTGAGAGATAATTTTAGTTTAAATTTAATTGAAACGGAGAGTTCAATTCGGATGAATGAAGGGGATAAGTACAGCCAGTAGTAGAATAAAGACCAGGGATCAAGCCAAACTGGTCAAAGTTGTTGCTCTCTATTTCAATCTCTAACAATTCTAGTCTTTTGAAGATTTATTACTAGGATTATATCGATGGACGGGCGGCTATTTGCAATTCTTTTTGTTTTCGTATTTCTAAACTACTACTTGGAAAGAAAAATTATTGGCCAACTTACCCCGATGTCGATTCGTTTGTTTATCGAACATAAGCATTGCATCTTCAATCTGTAACAAAATAATAAGACGAAAATAATAAATTGAGAAATGTACGAAATCAGACAGATTCTTATAAAAGTTTTAATAGTTAATTTATTTGATACGAATGTAGAAGTTGCCGATATTGTCTCAAAGGTACCATTAAGAGAATGTTCCATGTTTGATGCTCATCTTCGTATAAAATAGGAACGACGAGAGCATAGCATCGTTCTAGAATTACTCCCTAGAAATTTGACCATATTTTCGATTTTCCTCGATATTCGATCTATTCTATCTTTATTATTATTATTATTTTCATTTTCCATAATATAATAATAACTATGGAATTGTTGTGAAATGCAATAACATTGAAGTATTTCTACATTGAAATGCTTTTACAATGTTCATTGATTATTTATACATATATATATATATACGGGCATCTAACAATATTGCATACACTTGAACAAGTTTATATAAGAAGCAATAATATAAGAGATTGAGCATTTGCCTTGCTAACTCATGTGAAATATTCCAAACTTTTATCTTAAAAATAATAATAAATCAAAACAAAAAGCTTTCTTGAATGAATGAAATATAAGACGGTATGGCCAATATAAAATAAAAGAAATTCTCCAAACAGCCATCGAAGAAATCTGTTATTGATCTTTTTTTTATTTGCCCTCAAAAGAAATTAACAAATAATCAAAATTCCATCATAAATTTATTTATTCCATTACGAAAAAACAAAACACTAATTTTAATTAAAATACAATAAAAACAGAGAAATGTAATTTGATTCGAATTATTATTTTTATTTTTACTTTGTGTGTAGGTTGATTTCCCTTTTAATTTTGTAAATGCGATAGTAGGTAGGATATATAGTGCTGGAATTTCATTTCTGATTGAACGATCCCTCATATAGTCAGTTTAATGTATTATTATTATTTCAAATAAAACACATGCTTTCATTCACCCAATTTTCATGATTAATATGATATTATTTTCATAACCCCATAACGGCTTTGGATTGTTCCACCTTTTATTATAAAGGTATTAAAACAAAAATAATGATATTTATAGTCTAGATATTGTCCTAATGAATGAATGAGATAACTTGAAAATCATAAAAAAACATGATAACTTATCAACCTTTTCCCATTCGGTCTAATTCAACCCCCTCCTACACAATCACCACTACCATCAACATCATCATCATCAACATCAATAACAACAACAACAACAACAACATTCACATTATCTATACTTGATAAAGCTGAAAAATAACTTTGATAACACAAAAAGAGTTGTAATTTTGATAATATATCCAATTATTTGTCACGCACTAGATAAAAAAAAACTATTGTTAGATTGTAGAGGGTATGGGCTTTTATTTTAATGTTGTTGTTGAGCCGGATTTCAGCCTGAAATTAAATCGACGACTAATAATAGAATATGTATAGTCTCAATTGATTGAATCTAAACAAAATATAGGTATGTTTATCGACAACCAATTTATTATTATTATTATTATTAATATAAATGGTTGTTTGAAGTTGGGTGTGATGAATTTATTTTGAATTAGAATAACCATCAGGTGAATATTTCCAAGTTTTTGCATATTTGAAACGTCTATTTGATGAATAAATTTCCTTATATAGGCGCATATAACATATTTATATAGTACGTACATACATACATCTATTCCACATTAGTAATAATATATGAATATATGTATGTATGCGGAATGGTAGAGAAGTTTTGCTAGAGGACATAGCCTAGATGGATGCATTTTATTTCTAAAACCCGAACCAAAGTGAGATACAGTTAATTTGCATATATTTCGTGTTCTATTGTTGCGGTAAGAACCGATAAAGTTCAACCTTTAAGTGCCTTCTTTTCTTTATACTGTTTTATGTTTTTCTTTTTCTTTTTTCACTATTATTAGCCTAGAATTTATTTCCTCTTTTAGAATTTTATATATTTTTTCTGCTATATACATATGATACTGATCTTGATACGTATGACATAAAGTCAAACGTAGTGGTGGAGCTCAAAGAGCTACCATTATTCAAAAATATAGAAAAAAGGTTGTGCCTTTTTTTGACGATCAAATATAAGAGAAAAAATATGTAACATAAAAGAAAATTGTACAACGTTTAGAGTTCAGGAAATATTCGTCTTTATCATTGCCAACGTTTCAACGACTTGATAAAATATTTTAATCAACATCCGAGTTTTATATGAAACGATAACTTCTTGACGAACGAGTCTCTAACAATAAGACGTTGTTTTTATCAATAATAATTTCAAGAATTGTTTATTCAAATAAATAAATGAGATTGCTAGAATTGCAAATTTATAAGAAAATTAGGCAGATTTATTAGCTCTGTTTTTTAAGCAACATTAGAAGAGTGCTGCTATGGAAGTTGATTTATATTAATTTCTTTATTATAAATAAAAGTAATTAAAATTTGTAATTTGGAATTAAAAACGAATTGCTTTATATGAAAGCAATTAATTTGGAAATAAACTAAATAGATATCAACTTTTATTCAACTAATTAGGATAAGTTATTCATTATGAATTCAATAAAATACAAATTCCGTTCATATGAGTATTGGACAGAATTTAATTTGTTTAAAACAAAAGCCATAATTATAAATATTTACGATGCTCTGTTTATATTGAAAGTAACGTTGCAATGTGAATAGGCCCTAAGTTTGTTGTCAATTATTCTAAACTTGCAACTCTCTCACAATAGCAATATTGGCTCTTTATTGGAAATAATGAATAATTTTCATTTGTTACATTCATGTCATTTTATTGGTTTCCAGTTGAAAAGAATCATTAATAATAATAATAATAATAATAATAAGGGGAAAAGAACCGCGGAGTAAATTGATCAGCTTTACACAATAGGTCTGAATTGCAAATTCGATCAAACAAAAAAAAATCATTTTCTTCCTGATTGATTGATCAATTGTGTATTTATTATTCTTGAATTGAATATAGTATAGTTTTCTTATTGTTTTAGTTATTAATTCGCGAATCATCATTAATCAAAATGATCCAATATATATATATATATATATATATAAAATTCAAACTATGTACTATATATTGGAATCCATTCATTTTAATTGAAACTGTTATTGTCTTGACTTGTTGCCATTATTATTATTATTGTTCTTGTTGTTGTTATTGTTGTCGTCATATAGTCATCGTTTCCTATCAGAGTTCCATTTTGAAACATGAACGGAACTTGCAGTTGACAAGCATAAATTTAATGGGAGGATAGATAGAAAAGGAGAGATAGATATTATATATTTATATAATATACAGATATAGTATATTATATATAAGACCGATTTAGAAACGGGTAGATATCCGCAGGCAAAACGTTTGTTATATAACTATCATATACCAACTTGCTATATAGCTTTACTATTAGGGACAAGAAAAAAATATATCTATAGTAAGAAACAAAGAGAGATAGATAGATAGATAGAGAGAGAATCTCGTTTGATCATATTTTTTGTCTATTGAAACTTCAAAATACTTTTTAAGGGTTGTGCGTGTGTGTGTGTGTGTATGTATATGTATGGTGCACTTGTTATGAAAAATTACTCAAGGCTCCAACCGCTAGCATCCCAATACATACACATATATTTCCATTCTATTGTCTTTTGTCTTTTCTGTTCATAAAACCGATTAATATACTTAAACATATTAATTCGACTGAAAATTTTTATCAGTAATGTGGATATTCTAGCTATTTAGATTAGATATATTTATACTTGACATTAATTTATATAAGTATTAATATTTTGCAAAGAATTCAAAAATCGTCAACATCAGTTGAAATCTTGTTAAAACTAATGAGCTGACTGTGTGAAAATCATACACTCAACAGTACGCGACACAAAATAGAGAGGCGAAAGAAACTAGAACAAATGACGGAAGATGAGAGACTTTATTTTGATATGATGGTGGCACTCTATCTATACAATCAACCCCCTCTCGCTATGTTGTTTCAAGTGTTTTCCATCTTGCTTGCAATCAATCTCTATCATTGTTTTACTTCCTTTTCTTGAAAAATAAACACAACATCTACTAACAATATATTTTTAATGGTGTATTGTGGTTGATCTTGTCCTGTAGAGAGACACAACTCAAGAGTTCTTCCACATTTTCGTGATATAACAGCGATGGTTGGAAAAGCTTTGAGTGACACTTGAGTTTATAGAATGCGTGACATGGCATATATATAGCCTTATGGACAAAGCATTACATAACAACCCTTAAAAACGGGATATAGCACAACAGTATAGTTGGGAGGTTGATAAGCGCTAAAGTCAACACCGTCGTACCGAATGCATCCAATTATTTGAATTATTTGACGACCAAAAAAAGGGAGAAATTTTCTTTTATTGCTCAATCATTTCCGGTTGCCGTGAGTAAAATTTTCCACCCATTTAAACAAATGACAATGATAAAGATTTATCGTCTGTTTTCTCTTTTTTCGTTTTAAGAATCAAGGTAGTAATGAAGATGAATATAAAGCGTTCTATTCTAATCGACTGACAGGAGGAAATCTTGGAACAAAGCCATTATTCGATATTTACCTCAAAATGAACTACATTACATGATGTCGACATGCATTTCCTATAAGTAGTGGAAAAGCTTTCTTAATTCAAATAGTCCTTTTGTTATTATAATTATTATTATATTGTGTAATCTTTGCTGTTAGAATTCCGCTGCTTAATCAATTCGTAAAGTGTTGTCTATATAGTAGACAAATCGATTTTAATTAAATCGAAGTTTGTGTTTTGTTAAGTCAGTTAGAGTGGCGTAATATACTTGACTATAGATAGTGGAAAAGTTGAACTGAAGTAAGGCTACGAGAGTATATTATATGTATAGCTTTGTCTTTAAATTGTATATCCCTGAAATGGTCTAGATATCCGGGTCATGGATTTCATTGTGTGACATTGGACTTAGCCCTCTAGAAATTCTGCAAATCCCACGATCTACTGCTACACATCACTGGTAAAGGTTTTAGTATAGAATAGACGATACCACTATACGACAAAACCTTAACATAAAATTGAGTAGAACAGTCAACTTGATTACCCATCATCATCTGTCTGGGTTGGGATTGATTCAATTTTTTTTCTTTCTGATTGTCATTTTTTGTTTGCTCAACTCTCATCGTCGAATTATTCATTTTTCAATTAATATTATAATATCGAGAGTGGTGTATGTGTATGTGTGTATAAATGTTAAGTGAAATATGATATATTTTGAGGGCAATATGATGATGAACCTTATTGGAACACAAGTCGTATAACACAAACAATCCATAATTCAAGTTGCTAATGATGCTGCTGCCGCGACCATTCGGTCCTGCAAGAGATAGATGGGGAGCACAACAGAATCAACAACAGTATGGTTGATAGATAGGGTGAGGGAAATAATAAATGACAATGTTTATAAATATAGATAGGTGGTTTTTTGTTTTTTGGATTTTTTTTCCTACTTTTATAATAACACAATAATTTCTAATAATAATAATATCGGCACAAACCAGACTACCATTCCGTTTATTATAAACCATTAAAAATACGATATAATCACAAGAGCTCTTTTATTTATATGCGTATAGTCTCGGTTTCTCAATTTAGTTATTACATTAGCTAGTAATAAGTTTTTAAACCAGAAGCCCCCGTCGTCGTGTTCTGGTCTCGTACTGATATCAAGATGAATTACATCGACATGCTTCCATTACTTTTAGCGCTTTTAATACTAATTGATACTTAATCTAAATTCTATCGATCTTATTATTGGTGATTTTCTATCATTTAAATCACGATTTTGTACCAAAAAAAAAATACTTGAACCCCTTATTAAATTACTTTTTGCAAATGTACGACATTAGGGTGGCGCCAGATGGGTTGTCTGTATGCAGGTGTTCGAGATAAATGTTTTAGAGGTGGCATTATTATTTACCTAGACGGCGCCGCCAACGCTATTGATTTGTCCCGAAAACATACATTCTATCACTATATTCTCTCTATCTAACTATCTATATATAATAAAATCAGTTTTTCCAAACACCACCTCCACCGCCCCCGCCTTGATCCCCGATAATATTGATTTTATTTGGTAAGATTTTTAATCGGAAATTTCGATATATAGGTGTATATATATAGGTGTATATATATATATATATATATATAATATATAGACATGGGGCGGGTGGTTTTAGCGAATAATAAAATAAATGATGACAATCTAGTCAACACCATCAAGATCTTTTAACTATAGTTGCGTGTGATAGTGAATAAGATAAATCGTTCCCGTTCAAGTTGAGACGTGCCCGTGAGCTTTCAGATTTATTGGCTGAAATAAGACAGATTAGATAGTTGTTGTTGTTTCTTTTTTTTGGTTGTAAATTTATTATTTTTCAATTTCCTCTACAAAAGTATCAATATATTATTTCAATATGAATTAATTTCTCCCCTCCCACCGACATCTAAATAGTAACATGTCATTATACGCACAAATTGAGGGTGAGAGAGAAGGCTATATAACATGGTAGCTTCTGCTGCTGACATATAACAACCGCCACTAATTACGAACAAGCCCTTTCCATCTAACTGACCTCAAACTTGTATATTGTGCGTATGTCCATTCGATCATTACCCAAAAAAAAAAAAAAATCATCGACTATTCTCAAACCTCGATAAAAATTTTTCATTTTATTTAAAAGCTGATCCTAACTTTTTAACCAACATCGACAAATTGGCCTTTCTTTCCATTTTAAAAGACTATCAAAATCCATATAATTAATAAAGAACTTTAAACAATACAAATTGAGAGTATCTGGAGAGAGAGATATATATAGAGTAAGGTTAAAGACATTTGAATATTGTTCTATAACCACCACCCCTAGGTTTTCTTCTATCCCTCCAAAATGCCTTAAATACGAACAAACGAATATTTAACGCAAGAATTCACCCGAAATTCAATTAAAAGCTCGAATTTGCTCCATGTATCTCTCTCTCCCTCTCTCTCTCTCTCTTTCTCTCTATCTCTGACTCTCTATATTTAAAAGACAACTTTATTTCAAGTCATAATTAAAACATGTCGCAAATGGGATAGAAAACAAAACTTAAAAATTATATAATTCCCGATTTGTAAGTTCCAAACAAATTATCGACGATTCTTTTTTTGTTGTTGTGTGAAATAAAATTCATGGAATTCCTGTATTTAGATTGGATATTGAAAACATTTGTTATGGTAACGGTTAACAACATACCAACGTTGTTACCCCGATATAGTCTTTTTTATTTATTAAAACGAGCATTTTCTTGGATTCAATAGAAAAAGGCGAATCGAACCCAAATAACAATATCAAATAATAAAATTCAAGAATGAACAACACACACATATACACAACAAGCATGGCAATATATAACAACAACGATCGAAACGGTTTCAAATTTTAATGATATAAAACCTATTCGCGTGTATATGCTGCTATTCAACTATAAAAGTCGAACATCGGAAATAATACTTTTGTTTATAATATTTATTAATCGGTATTACTTATATTTGACACACGTGTGCCTGTTTATCTATTATTTTTCCAAAATATTTATTCAAATTTAATAATGTAAAATCTTTATTTCATGGATATAAACATTGAATATATACCAAGTTGGGAATATTTTAATGTTATACATCCCGACTAGAATACAACTTGCTGGATATTCCCACTTGGGGAGTTGAAACAACCTTCAGCTTTGGAACACATTAAAACCAGAACGTTCACAATTATAAAGTGTGATAATAATATAGAATGATAATTGTTCGGTTTTTTTTGAACTTAAAAAAAAAAAAAATTATCAAGAAATTTAGTTCGAGTTTTGTTAGATTGAGTTGAAACGAGAGAGTTCGCCTAATTTCATTTATCGTCACACAATGTCAAACCCAGCGAACGAACATTTTCCAAACTACAATCACTCGACAAAGTTTCCTCGTGTTTTATTATATAAAAAGTGAACAATCTTACAAAGAGAAAAGACTTTTCATATAGTAAATCGTGATTGTATTGACTGACCGAAAAGTTGAAAGCAATTTTCTTTCGATTACGGCCATTATGTGGCAAAAGTATATATGTGATTCAACTGAGCAAACACACTTGGAAAAGAATGAAAAAGAACGAAAATAAAAAAAATATATAAAAGAGTGGAAACTTTTCGTTTATTTGTGTGTGCAGTTTTACTTCCTAAGGTAGAGCGCATACATTCTATATGGATGTAGGAGTAGAGAGGGGTGACATTTCTTGGTTTTTCCGATACCCCTATTGTTGTCTATCAAACAGTTAATGTTGAGTATAAGGTGTAAGAGGGGATGGTTGATTCACTCTCTATTACAACGAAAAGTGTTGAGAAGTAAGAATTTCTAAAGTTTTCTGCTGAATTACCTGCCACTATTATTGAACTGAGCGATTTATCAGTGAATTTCGGATGGGCAACATAGCTCCGGATAACCAATTCAACCGTAAAATGGATCGCACTATATATAAACAAACTTACATGCATACTGAAAAGGGCTTTATATACTTGAATGGAATGTCCGATAGTTATAATTAAATAATTAGCGAAAATTTTCATTTCAAATAATTATTGTGTTTTTTTTTTATGGATGTTATTACTAGATAGATATTTATTTCTTTCATTTTTTTGGATCGTTTAATGACGCTTTATCGCATTTATTATCCAATGAATAAGTTCGAAAAGGAGTTGACGTTGCCGGAAATACGCCATTACATGAACGTGTCCTATCTATTGTGGTTGTAAAGTGGATAGCGGGTGGAACTCTTCCGCTACCTCACCCAAATTATAACAACAATAATGATAATGATAGTAAATATAAATTATAGAATAAACGAAATATAAAGCCCTATATATACAGTTTACCTAAATTGTAACCTGATCAATTTAGTTCGTGATTTCATTCTTTTAAGAAAAAAAGAGATCCTTTCCAATAGGAAACCGGTAAAACGGCAAAAATGACGAATGTAAATTATTTAGTATCTCCATTTAAAAAAGCCGACATTGTGCGAGTTGAAAGTTCAAGATTGACAACAAACACATTCAGATTGCGCGATTTTTTCCAATTGCGTTACTTTCAATATGAATATAGTACCGTAAATAAATTATCGTAAAAGAAATACACAGACTGTCTAGGAAGTGAGCGACATTATTGTTACATTCTATAGAGAATAGAATTTTGAGAAGAAGATTGATCCATCGGCCATTTTTGCACATGAGTTAAATGTAGTAATTAGCTACTGATTAATATAAGGTGTATGTTGTAGTAGCAATAAGAAGACGGGATTTACATTAGTAGGTACCTTTCGTTCTGTGTATTTTTCAGTAGATGAAAAATTGTCCAACGTACATTATTCAGAATTGAATGTCGTACAAATTGGAACCAGTTTGGCATGTAAAAAAGATTGTCGCTAAATTTCCTCCTTTATTTCTCTAGAGAATTCAATATTCACCCATGTTGGACAAAAACATGAAAACTACTATATGGTGCAAAGGGACAGATAAAATAAAAGTTGTCTTACTATTACTGAATCCAAAAAAAAAAGAAATAGAAAAATTTAATAGCCCAATCAATTAGTAATTTTTAATTGATGTTGGTATCTTAATTATCATGCTTGTTACCATTACTGTTATATTATGTTCTTCAAGTCTAGTTTGTAATTTAACACTCATCATAGTGTAACGGTAATTGTAGTGATTGAAGGTGAATTCTGTAGCTTCACTTCAATTGTATGTTTCGCCATCCACTAATTACTGTCTATTGATAACGACGACAACGTTTCAATCGTCAACATCTCGTCGTCAAATATGTTGACGAGTTCTCCGTGTTCCAAGTCAATTTATGTGACCTGCTTATTAAATACGTACTAGAGGCGTGTTGTGCATCGGAATTTCCGGATTATTTCAGTTTAAAATAGTATATAAGCTCTATTAAACACACCCACTGTAGTCGTTGATGATTTTAAAATGAGTAGTTTTTTTTTCATCTAAATAATTATAATAAAACAAAACTCACCGGTCCGAATTGTTCGAAATAGGATTTGACATCTTCAAGTGTTGTGGGTGCTGATAATCCGCCAACGAAAATTTTTTTCGTCCTAGTTACCATCTGAAACAAACAGGATTTATACAATATTTGTATAAACACAAGATTTATACGATTCCTTCACATTTTTCCCATTGTTGAATAATATAATTTAAAGTAAATAAGAATTTCGTTGGATTATTATATAAATTTTTGATCAAATACACACAAGTTGAACGAGAAGAAAGAAGAAAAGCATATAGTTGTTATAATTGGAGAAGAAGGCGGTTTTTATGTGGCTGGAAATTTTACTGCGAGAATCAACAATTTTTCATTATTAATCAAAAAATCAGAAGGAAACTTTTCAAGAATTATGATGATTCATTCATTAACTTGATTCGTTTTAAATTATTAAATATTGGAAATGATTGTTCTGTTAGTTGAGAGAATTCCAATTATCTCTAGCGAAATTTGTCTCTAGAGACCCCATCTAACTGGTGCCTACTACTACTACTGTAACAATAGTTATGTAATACCTTGTAGTATTATTGTTATAATAGGCAGATATCTATATGTATATAGATATATGTTTGTGTATGTCAAGGATGTATAGTAGGTAGGGTTTTGCCCTTCAGGAATTCGATCAACTGACATCCTCTATTCATGAAGCGTACGTTCAAAACTCATAAATTATACACTTTGTACTTGAAAACCTGCAAGCCAGCCACCGTTCATGCCAAAATGGCAATTTGTTTAAAATTAATTAATAAGTTCATATACTCTGGTAACGGGAGTACTACTAATACTACTACTACCATTGCCACCTATATAACTATACTACCAGCACCACCACCACCGACATTCGCCTTATGATAAATGAGAAATGTACACGCCCGACACAGCACGATTTCATATGCAAAATTATTAAATGTCACATTAAATGTGTATCCAACATATACAAACATAAAATATACATAATAATGGATATCTAGAGGAACAAGGGCAATATTATGGCATTTATTCAATTGGGAATATTATCAGGATAAATATACTTGTATAGTTTCGAGTTGAATTAATCATTTTAAATATTCCGTCGTCTATTTGTGTATTATAATAATGAGCAAAGAAACCATCATATTAAATGTTTTGATGTTAATTCTAGCAAATTTAACACGAGTATATTCCGCATCGAATGATACGAAACTAACTGTTATCTACATACATACATACATATTTAAATACAAAGATAAATATACATACTGCAGGTAGAGTGATAGTAGTAGTAGTAGTAGTAGTAGTATAACATTAGAGATTATCTAAAGGAACGTTATCTCACCTGCTGGAGTAGTTTCCGTTTTGTAGGAATCCTAACTGTAACAACCGGAAGATACCTAAGTCTTATCGAAAGTGTATGCGTATAATCCCTCTACAACCCCCCCCCCCCAACCCATTCCCTGCTCCTGCTCTACCTCACCTTCACAAAGATTCGAGATCCTTTTTAACAGATGAAAATTGTGAGAAATCCAACATCTGACTATAAAGTAAGAAAAAGATAGTCAATATTTTACCTATCACAAGTTCACAGTTCATTAACGGCCTTTTGCTTGATCGTTTCCTAGCATAAATTCGTAAATCCATACGCCATTTCCAACAATCTCTTTCTCTATATATCTCTCTCCCTATCCCTTCACCTCTCTATATCATTATATATTTTTTCAAATTTTTCCAAAGTGGAGATTCTTTCTTATTTAACGGAAAAAACAAATCCACCAAAAACTACGAATAAGTAATTCATATAAAAGTGATTTCGATTAAACTGTTTAATTGCTTTCTATTTTTATTATCATCATTGCTTGTACGTTGAAAGTCAATTCGAAATTTCCCTATTCCAAAATTAATTTACATGTAACTAACCTATTTCTCTCTCTCTCTCTCTCTCTCTCAAAATCCAATAATAATGATAATGGGGAAATAATTTTAAGGAATTTCCTAAATGTGTTCGAAAATTCTTTTGATCGAACGCTTTGATTTTATATAAAAGCTAAAACGTTAAACACTCCATTGATTCCTCTGTTGCTGTTGTTGTTGTTGTTGTTGTTTGGATGCTACTTCAATATAAAAGCCATCTATAGTGACCGCCAATTATTGACACTTGATTGCATTCATCCATCAATTGGATTTCGGGTTAATTTTCTTTTTTTATTCTTGCAATGGATTTTTTTCCCAAAAAAAATTTTAAAAAAAAACAGTCTATAGTGAAAACAATCAACGGTTATAAGTTGTAAAGTTGCTATTTAAAGAAGGGGAGAGCTTTTGCACAAGAGAACAAGCGCTAATATATTTCATAATATATTTCACATAGCAACAAAATTTATTATAGAACGCGCAAAATGAAAATACAAGGGGAGAATTAGCACAATAAAACTATAAGAGGAATACTTTTTGATATATGTAGTAGTTATATATATTGCATTTATAGTAATAAAACTAGAAATGCCCGCATCAAGTTTTGGTAACTAGAATCTCGCTAACTGCTTTTAGAGTAAATTCAATATATGTTATTTTTTTTTTTCTTTGAAAGTATTATGCTGGCACAAGGCGGATTTAATTTTTGGATCGCTAATCAAAACGAAGGCTAAAGTGAGCAAGAAAGATGGAGAGTTATAGTGTAATCTGCTCGTGAAAGATAGTTAAGTAGCTTGAAGATGGTCGGTCTATGTTTACCTTTACACAAACTTGAAACAATCCCTATAGCCAAGATAAACGGTAAGTTGTTGGTTGGATCTTGAATTTGTCCTAAGATTTTATCATAATATAATATGGTTGGTCTTTGAGATAGTAAGTACAGTCATATCAAAGATTGTATTGAGATGTTTCCTATAATATTATCAGGAACTTGGTTAAAATGTTTGTTCAGAAAATTACTAGAAACTTTAAAATTTATTCTTTCCTGAAACTAATGAGCAATAGGGAATAACTTTTTTTGTACAATTAAGGGGGTTCAAGTGAAAATGCCCATGATCCACAAATTGGGAAAAATTTCTATTTAATTTTATAGAAATCGCAGAATCTTGCAATTTCAATAATTTGTAATAATATTTTCATGTAGAATGATAATTCCATTGTCAAGCGTTTCCAAAAGCGTATTCTTTTCATTTGAATTGATCTTGTATTATTAGGTAGACTAACTAAATTAGATCGTATTCACTATACCTATGTACATATATACATAAATACAACAAGTACAATACAATAAAAGAAACTTGATCGGTTCAAAGAAAGGCAATGTTCTTCAATAATATAACCCCAAGGGTCAAATCCAAATGGTAGAAAGTAAAAGGTTTACTAATAAAATTGTTTGCGACTAACTAAGAAGGAAAAAGTGTATGTATGTATGTATAGTCTTCGCGATTATTTCTATATACACAATATACATATGTACAATGTATATGCTTATATTTATAGAAAACGTGCCAATCAACATATGAATAAGAGTGGTAAATGGACAAACAAACAACAATGACAAACAAGAAGAATGAAAGAAAGACGATATTACAAAAGATAGGGAAAATTGTTGGAAAAACATACCAAATAACAAATGGGCAAACAGTGCTTTCTGGCCCGAAGCGAATATCGCATTAAAGTTCAAAAAGTTTTACCAATAAAACTGATATCGATTGAATAGAGAAATAGAGAATTTGTGACAAGTAGAGAGAGAGAGAGAGAGAGAGAGAGAACGATGAGCTTTACGAGATGGTGTGTGGTGTAATAGTGGATGGTCCCACCGGTATATGTGCACACTCTCTCTAATCGAGACTTTGATTGAACAAAAAGTAAAGCAGCAAAATCAGAGCAACACACAATAGCAGCTATCTAGCAACATTAGAGACAATGACTATATAGTTAACGTTGACAGCAAAAGACAATTGCAATATTTGTTTTGTACTGTTACAAATATAAAACATTTTTGATAATAAAATCATAGAGTAAAAAGAGAGTTTAAATTAGAAAGTGCCACACATTTTATTGGTATAAATTTGAATAACAATTTTCAAAAGATTCAATTTGGCGTGTATTTAACGAATATCAAAAGCACCAGACAAGTTAATTAGTAGTAGAGATAACTCGACTTCCGTACGACGAAAATCCATTTAACAACGCTTTTATAAAGTACTGTTAAATGACGATACTTGACAGACAAATCAAATATATTGTAACAATTACTAAATTTGATTATCAACAATTTATTTTAAATGAATCCAAATCAAAAACAAAACCAATGGAAAAGTCGTTCAGTTCTATTTCCTTTCGAATTCCTTCGTATTATAAATGAAAAACAAGTAATATTATAAAAAATCGGTAACATTTACAATAGAAAAGAGAGAAAAAGGAATGTGGCACGATCAAATATTTAGGAGTTAATTTGCATAAATCGATAAAGTAAACCACAGGCGAAAATCAAATTGTAACACAACCGTCTTATAAGATTTCAAACCCTCCTTTCTTAAAACAATATCCCTATAAAAATTCTCAATTCCAAACAATATAAGCCAATAATAAAAATTATTGCTTATAAATAGAAAAAATTATTTAAAAAAAAGTAATTGGACTTTTCTTTATACATACAGGTCGTGATTTATTAGAGAAATTAACTTAATCTTTGTTGTCCAATATAATAAATACTAATCATAATAGAGAGTACTATAGGAGAACGACAGAGGAATTTTACAATTGGTAAAGGATTGCGCATCGAATTGACAGTAAGCATGTTACAGTTTGAGGTGGTTGGCACAAAAAAGATTCGGGTCAGAGGGTCGATTTGGCTCATTGCATTCAACAACAATTATCCTCATTTATTCGTCGAATTATTCACCAATATTGGCGGTAAATTGATTGAATATCCATTTATTGAATAATAATAATAATAATATGATAGATTAGAAGAAAAAATAACAACAACAAAAGCACTCCTGATATTATTATCCTTTAACCGATGATGTTTATTTATTCACTTACTTTGCCTAATGTTGGGCGTCGTTGACGATGTGATTGTTGTTGATGATGATGATGATGATGATGCTGTAATGTTGTTCTTGTGCACAATTATTATTATCTCGTTGTTGTTTGTTTGTTTGTTTATTTATTTTTATTTTTTTTTAGTTAAATTGGATCGAAATAAAAAAAACAAGTGTTTAGTTTGATTGTTGGTTGTGGCGTTGGTGGTGGCGTCGGTAGCGTAGCTTCTTTTTGCCCGGGTGCTAGAGCCAGTAGCAGCAGTAGCAGGACGAGAGATATCAGAGCTAAAAGATCTAGTTTTAGGTATAAATCGCACGCGCTCTATTTACCAATTTCCACGTGACTAAGTGAATGCGCGTCGTTACACGGAATGGCGGGAACTGAGACCAGAGAGAATCGACACTATATTACGATCCATTCGGAGCTGGTCGTCGTCATAGTTACCAACCAATTCGGCGATGGCGCCGCGACGGACCTTTGCGCCTAACCAGCCTGCTGCCACCATCCTGCTTTGCCTTCCTGCCTACCGATTTTCCAGCTATATACGCATAAGTTCCTGGATCTGATCCTACTATCAACTTCCTGCTGACGATACGATAATCTAGACACAAATCTATTGGTTTAGTAGAAGACCAAGTCGTCTATAGATTTTTTTCTCGTTTATTATTTCATTATAATTAGGGGAGAAAATGGGGACGAAAAAAAAATTAATTTCGAAATTACAAGATAAATGATTGGAATTGATTGGTATCTGGGGCCAATAAGAGGGTTTTAATATTTCTCAAAATAGAAACTTGAATTGGTTTTCAAAAGAGAGAACGACGTTATAATATTTTATTGATCGATGGAATTTAGGAAATGGAATTATAAGAATATTGAAACGTTTCATTATACCGAATTATTATTCTTAACATTTTTTTTTTCCAACTGAATCAAAATGTTTTCCATCAGCAACTCAAACCTAATAATAAAAGGAACAAATTTTTTAATTTACCTCTCTCTATACAAACTACACCCTATTTTAAAAGAGAACCCTTTACACTCGTTTATTTAAAAGAATAAATAAATTGAATGGACCTTTGGAAAGATACAAGAAATAAGGAATATTGAATTAGGATGGTTGATTTATTAATTATTTTAAAATGTGTATGTGCTCGATTAGAAAAATTTACATTTCTAAAATAGCTAGCGAATTCGCAAAATTACGATTTTCATTCCATCAAATTGATTTTTTCCAAATAGTTAACGTCAAGAAAATTACTTGATCTATCATGGACTGTGTGTTAGATATAAGATGAGAACATTATAAAGCTTAAAATTATTTTCGAAATTATGCCGACAACAGCTGTTACCGTTTTCTTCCAATTAACTATGGTCAAGGTTGAATTAATATAGAAAAACCAACGAAAAACATATAATCAAGTTTTCTGAAGGTCGCCAATTCAAATTTACATACTCTTCCATAGTAGATATTCTCTTGAACGTTGAATTATTTGGAAAAATAAAAAGAAGAAGAAAATAGGGTTAGGGTGATATTCTTTTATATAATAAAATTTTGACCTAAATAAAAATGATTTACATTATTTCTTTTTTCCTTTGGTTCTGCAAATTTGTTAAATAAACCAGGAGTTTTTGCCAAATCAATGCCAAAAACGAATGATAAACGAAAAGAAAATAATGAAATTTAGGAAACAGTAGAGAGGCTTTTAATTTATGATATGATCATTTGAATAATCCAAGCAGAAATTGTTGATAAACAATTGAAATTAATTTTTTTCTCCAGCTCCTCCTCTTAATTACCATTAAGAACAATAGTATAGGAGCAAATAATCGTGAACATTGTCCATATATGTTGGACAAAATAATAGATGCTTCCATAGTTAATAATAAAAGCTAACTTTTCAGAAAGACACAAAAAAAAAACAGCAACTTTTTTGCTCTTTCAAACGCGTATGTACGCATTTCACTAATAACACCGATGAGTCTGCTTGTTTTTGCATCATTATTATTATTACTATTATCATTATTTTACGTTAGACTTGTAGTTTTTTTTGAAAATACACAAACAAAACTGACGCTTGAACTTGATGTATAAAGTTGGAACAATACCTATTCCTGTACATAACAATAGTATCAACGATGCTGTATAAAGTCAGTAATAGTAAACAGAGACAGAAGGAAATCATATATAAACTGTACACATATAATATCACGATATTTACACATGACTTATCACCGAATGCAACCCTATGAAAATTGTGGACGAAATCTTTTATTTTGTTTGTTTTTTTTTTAAAAAAAAAAGAGCAACAATCTAATTTATTAATTGAATGATAATGGTCAAATCGAATCACGTTCGAGCGATAAAAAAAATACAGGTAGAATTGTTTCAATTATTTATGTACAAAATATACCTACTATAAAAAAGAAAAGCAAAAATTTATGGGATAATTGATTTTTTTTCGTGTTTTCATTTTGTTTAAAATAAATAGTCATATATATATATATATATACCTATATACGAATACCCAGATGTTGGTAGTGTAAAATGGAAACGATAGGACCCTAATTTTATTTTTTGTTTTTTGTGAAACAAAGATTTACGTTTGGCAACAATTATGGGCTTCATTGCTTTTAGTATTTGGTTTATTATATTGCCGAATTATACGAGAAAAACAAAAAAAGTAATTTATTTTTGGTCGTTTTGTATGTATATAATTTCGACTGTGTTAATACATAAATAATTTTGTCATCATTGTTGCAATTTGGAACATAAATAAATTATTAGAGTAAAATGTAGAATGGAAGTTTACGATTTTAAAGTTAAAGCTATTATAATAGCTTGATACATGAAAACGATCTCCCTCTCTCTCTCTCTCTCTTTTATATAATAATAATAATATAATAATAATAAAAGGGAAGAGAGGTATTGTAGTGTTGTAATAATATTAATATACAAAAGCTATAAAATTTTCCATAATCTATATCTATCTCTTTTGCTCTTGGAGTATATAGAAAACAAACGATTTCACACCATTCCAACCACTGATAAAACAACAATACGATACTAATTAATACGACCGATTTGTGGTCGATTATAGTACCTCACTATATATGTACATATATATTTCATACTAAATTCTTTTTTACAATTAGATATAGTCAGTTATACATATATTATACATAGATATAAGGATTAATAATACATTATATGTATCCGGCAGATAGAAGAGGATCAATGGAAGGCGATTAGTTGGAGAACTATAATGACAAAAAAATTGAATAAAATAATAAAATAGCAAAAACCAAGACGTTATTCCTTCCCACAGAGATCTTAATTTGTTGAAATTGAAAATGACAAGATGAATTGTGTCAAATACAATTATTGTTAAAATTGTCTATCAACTTGACATCTTTTCAAATATTAAATTCTACAATTGAATATTATATACCACCTATATACTACTTATAGATTATATATTATGTAGTAGTGAAAATTTGATGATACCTATATATAATCCATCTCATTTCTTTGAATATAAATCGAAGCAACATAACTATAGAAGTGGAAATAGGTAGTAAAATAAGTGTTGCTTTCGTGCCCGTTCTTTATTAGAGGTTTATAATTAAGTTCTATGGAATTTACACGTACAAGAAGTTTGGGGAATAAAAAAGTGTCCGGTGATGGGAGGTGTCAGTTTAGGGAAATTGTTTATTATCATCATTAGTTTTTCTTATAAAATGAAGCTTCTTTTTAGGAATAAACTAAAACTGATATAATGTGATTCTTAAAAATTGGTAGAGTTTCTTCGTTTCCACGAATTTCCTTTACAATCAGCTATCAAAATTATATCTCGAAAACCAATCATGTTCTCTTGAGATTTACAGTATTGCAGACTTTACTCCGACATTTCAATAGTAAGGCTCAATAAAACGGACAGTCTGTATATATAATTTTGATGTTTAATGTAGTTGTTAATTCGCTTCATTTGAAATGCTCTCCACATAATACATATGTTAATGATGCGTAGGAAAGTGTGCCGAAGGCGCGTTGCGAATTACTTGAAACAAAATATTAGATAGCATAATGGGGACTACTATCATGAAAAATTGTTGTTGTTGCTGTTAAAATTTATACAAAAAGAAAAATTTATTAGGCATATTCGAGAAGTTGTACAATTACAGTTAGGGCAACACATTGAAAAAAAAAAAAAGATGGAGACGAGTTTGCCATTTTGAGCGTCTGATATGTCCGTTTCAGAGTTTGCAATTTCATCAGATATACCTCTAAATATTAAACGAAAAAATCTATTTAATGATAATAAAGAGTAATTACGTGTGGTAACATAACATTAACGTTGACGATGTCATTTTTAACGTATTGTTTATTGAATTATTCAATCGCGTGCACAATTATTATCGTGTCGATCTATATATTTATCATGATTATAAATTGTAGATAATGTACAAATAGTAAAAGATGAATGTTTTGTTTTGGATTATTATAGGATTTTTCTATGAATATGAAAATGAAAGAGAAAAATAAATCAATCAAATGGAAATTTTCATCGTTATACATATACATATATTTCGTTCTCAATTCTGATTGCTATAATCAATCCTGCATATAAGACCGAATCTAGTGAACAGTCAAAGTGTTGTAATCACAAACTATGCACTCGGTCAAATGTAATAATATAGGTACAGTTCAGATTGATTGTTTGTTTAATAAACAACTGTTCCATCAGCATAACATGAGTGATAGAGAATTTCGAATATAGTCAAAATCAATGTTAGAATTGTTGTTGTTGTTGTTATTGTTGAACATAAACAAATATACCGTTTCTATATAGTTGGATTTTAGCAAATCCACTGACTAAAATGAATATCTATATATACATATATAATATATATATATAGTTATCGGTTGTTTACCATCAAATTTATTTCTATATTCTATGAAAATAAAACAGAAGAAATGTAGGAGAGAAGGAAATAGAACACTCTCCACCCCTCCAAACCACATTATAATCATTAACACTGCCAATTTGTTTAATTGTAGATAAATTTCTGCCATTGTTTACAAACATAAATTTAGCATGATAACGTGACTTGTTTGTGAATTGTCCGAAATTTTCTATTGAAATATTTATATTATAAATACATATTACCTAGTATCCTCCAAGTTCTCTATTTTAGTATTGTGTGGCTTATTAATTTGAATACAACATACTCTTATTGTATATGTATTTATATGTATACAGAGACCCTTCTATTTTCCTCTAGAATAAGAGAGAGTGTAAGTTTAATTAAGTCCAAATCAAAATACCACTAGGATTTCATGCTGCTCATTAAATCCGTTTGCTTCGATATAACGATGACGATGTTGGTGTGGTGGTCGTCGTCTTGTTTTACAACTAAATTCTGAACTTTAATCTATAATATCGATCGTTTAATTTGAGTTTTTGTTTTTGGAGAATTTTGATTGAGATTTTCAAAAATATTTGAAAGTTTTTACAAGATTTCATTAGACGTTGACGACTGAGTTACGATCATCAATCAATGTCTTTCAACAGTTAAAAGTAACAGCTGCAGCGAGAATATATAGATTCAGTTTTAAATAAACGAAGTTTGATAGTGAAAAAACAAGAAAACAAAACGGCACTATATATTATTTCAATCAATCTAGAAAAATTCTAATTTAATCCAATCCGAAAAAATAGATGGCGATTGTTATTTTCTTCTATTACTAATTGAATTTAAAGAAAGTCGCTTAGTTTATTTATTTAATTTTTTTTCTATTTCTCTCAACTCTATAAATAGTAATAATGAGAACGTGCAATTTCAGTAACTATTCTCAAACCAATTACCTTAAAATTCAGTCCCATGTTGTCGCTATTACAATACGAGTATATAGAAGAAGGAGAAGAGATTTTCATAGAATAGTTTCAGTTTTCAGTATGATTATTACATTCATTATTTATCAGATTCGTGCAGACATCTTCTACTTCGTTTTCTTCTTCTATTATCACAAACTATACTAATACTTCTCTCTATCATCGTTGTGCATATTTCATTCAACTAAAAGCGCTTTAGGATTTACCACGTCGTTGTCTTTTTTTTCTTCTTACTTCCTTTCTCCGCTTCCTTTATGTACATTTTAGTCAATCCACTTTATAAAACCCAGATTTCGTTCTTCAATTCTATTATAGCATCATCGATTTATTATCGACTTTTATATTATTATTATTATTATTAATATATTAAAAACAATTGAATTGTTGGAATAAAAGTGAACATTTATTGGCTAATATCCAAAAATAATAAGAACACCCAAACTATATGGCTGAAGAGAGAAGACAGTAGTAGTAGTGGAGAATTACCATCATATTGCAGAAACCAACTGAGTGTGCCTTAATGTATAACACACTTCATGAAAATTCCACTCGGGCTTAATATTTTCAAGGAAATGGGCTCTTCTAAAATTGCATTTCAATGTATATTTGCTATAAAAGGGCTTAATATATAGGGCGTAAACTATTGTAAAAGTATAACTTGATTGGTGGAATAGTTTCGTTTACAATTTTAATAAAAATTAAAAAAAAAACAAAAAAACGAATTGCGAATTCTACACACAATTTTATGAAAATATACATAATTCAACAGCAATCATTTTCCTATCAACTATATTTTTAATTTAAAAAAGAGTAGAAATTAATTGATGTTCTACTTTATAAATATGCAAAGAAAAATCATGATAGACAACAACAACCAAATAAAAAAATATAATAAAAAAATGGAAAACAAAACGAAATAAAGATAGGGGAAAAAAAATAAACCGTAAAAAAAAAGGAAAGGCCCAGGAGTGGTGACAGTTGAGCTATATTGCTTCCGTTATCCTCAAGAGAATCACGTTATCAATATTTTGCAATGTTCAAATGTCTGATATTCAACTTCCTTAACCGAGAATTGGGAAAGGCATCGAAACAACAAATCAATGAATGATTCAAGTTCTACTTTTCTCTTTCTGCATTATAAGAATATATGATGATGCATACTTATATAAGTAGTCAGTATATCTTTACATAAACGTTTTGTTTTTCTCAAGTATAATGGCAGTTCTTGAAATTTTAATTTTAAGTATTTCCTACTCAAAAACATCATGAATGGAATATGTTTTGTTTTTGTTTTGTTTAAATTACAGTTACTAAGCTTCACTTTAAGCTATTACATCGGGAACACTAGCAATTTGTTGAGAATGTAAAGCTTTCAGAAGTGTCCAAAATAGTTTTATTGTAGATTTCTCATAAATGGCTTAGATATTGAAATAATAAGAGTTCGAAAGCGATTTTATTCTTGTGAATAGCAATAAAACGAGTTATTTCAGGTATTATGGGACATGCATATGTCTAAATTGAAATTCCGATTTGATTTTGTTTTATTCGTTGAACAATAGATTTTTTTAATAAATTGGAATTGTCTTAACAAACACGAATTTCTATTAAAAAATTTATTATACTATTCCGTTCTATTATTTTCTATAAATTACAATATGTGGTTGTTGCGTATAGGAGCGATAGTAATTTATTGAAGGCAACTAATCGAAACGTTTTTCTCTTATATATATATATATACATTTTGCATTTTCACATATACAGATACATACTATAAACAACACTATAACAATACAGAGTAAAAGAACGAATTGGGTCGAGAGATCTGTGTTGTTGTTATATATACGGAACCTTTTTAGATAACTGAATCGACCGAATAGCCCTATTCATCTTTTTTAAATACATTGAAAATACTTTATCTACAATGGATACATATCGTTACCATCTAAACTCTATATATAGTATATACATTCACCGCAACAATACCAAATCTAGCATCTATTACAATAACACAAATTATGCAATTCCTCGTATTATTATTATTATTATTATTATTATTATTATTATTATTATTATTATTATTATTGTTAAGTAACGTTGTTACATGTTTATTGGCAATAATACTAATAGGGGAGGTTATTTGGGAAGTTTGGTCGATATTAAGACGAAGAACTTAATATCGATTAAATATACCTATGTAAAAGAAAACTTTCAAATATTGGAATAATTTCGATTGAGCGGTATACAAAAAGAAAAAAAGGAACAATCGCAACAAATGTACAATTTATATACGGTTTTATCGACATTATATAAAATTCTATCAAATAGGTAGAGGGAACTGAATGAAAATCTATAAATTTTCACATTTATTCATTTATTTGGTATTGTTTAATCGATCGGGAAATCAAGGAAATGGTCTTTTTTTACCTCCAACTGATAAAATCATCATATATGACAGTTTCTGTTATAAATAAATAAACGTATATTTTTATGTATGTAGTATGTATGTATGTATGTACCATGTAGCCTAAGGTTCATTTCCGTTTGGATATTGTTAAAGAGAAAACACACGCCAAATTTCAATTAAGGCCGGCGATTAAGTAAGCGTCGTTTATGAACAAAATAACTAAAGTCAGCTCCTGCATAAATCTTCTGTTAGAATAACATTGTAGAATGTTAAGCCGTCCCTACACTATACTATTTCTACCTATTATTTTACTACCACCAAAAACCCTTCTTCGTTGTCTTATCTCTCTCTCTCTCTCTCTCTCTCTCCATCTGTCTGTATCTATCTCTGAACATACACACACATACACACACACATTCTCTTTGTTATCCTTTTACTTATAGTAGTAGTTGAATTGTTATTGTAAAAGTGGGTAGGAATTACGACGAAAATTTTGGGAGAAGGACGCGATAATTTCATTATACAGGTATACAGCTTGTTGGAGAAGAAAGTTCTCATTAGAATTAGGCACAATTTACATTGATATATTGCTTCGAATACATACACACAAATTTTATATGTATATGTTGGAAGTTTTCAAATTGTTGAAAAATATACATATAGTATAGTGTTTATTGTTTGAAATAACACCACCGGAAATCGCTTATTCTTCAACAGTTCAATTATTTCCCCTTAATTATTGTTAGATAACGATGTTAATTGTGATTGTTTCAAATGCTGTAGAATTGAACTCTGAATTAGAAATAAACACTTATGTTATATATTTCGATTAATATAACTATTCAGTTGTTGTATAGAAAGAAACGTTCCATAATTAAAAATCTACGATAGATTCCTAAAGCGTCTGAAAGTCGTCATTGAATAAATCTAATTATATTTTGTCATTTTTTAATAAGTGAAAAGTTGATAACAAAACGATTTGATAATCAACATCAACTTTTCTAAATACTTCTAACTTTATCTCATTTCGTTAACTAGAAAATGTTAAAAGCGTTCCTACCAACGACCGGGATTTATATTGCTACTGCTACTATCATTGCTGGTACAAAATATAGAAAATAAAAAAACAAACAAACGAATTGTATGTATACCTTCTTTCAATCTACAGTTGGAAATAAACTTTTCAAAAACTTCACCAAAGAGTTATAACAAGTAATTAGGAATTTTCATCATTTTCCACGGAATTACATTGGATAAAAAAAAATTAAATAAATAAAAACTCACCTTTGGATGTGCTCTTCGTGGAAATGCTACTTTGGGATCAATCTGTAAACAAAACAAACAAACAAAAGTTAGTAACAATAAAGAAAAATACAAATAAATTATGTTAATTAAAAATTAACATTTTTCCAACAAAATAATAAAAGCTCAACTCTTTAATTATTCTGCTTGTTTTACGACTATTGTAATAAACGAATTTACTTGAATTATTCTATTCCATTTCCTTCCGTCTTTTCTAGAGACTAACAGTCGGTATTATGGGGCAATCAAAAGACGGCATTTCTAACACGAATATAACACCACGCAAGATACAATATAACAACAACAACAACAACACGCGTCATGACTCTTGATTTCAACTCGAACTACAAAAACATGTCCAAAATTATATCCTGCTTCTGGGGTATTTCAATAATTCACCCAATCGAACCAGCCTTGTTATTATATGAGTGTATAGTTGTTATTCTTACAAGGGTACAGAATACAGTCGATTCCTTATATATTTTAGGAAGTTTTCTAATAAAATCCGATCCGTTGATTTACAGATTGTAATAAACAATAGAACAACTAGGAGTATTCTAATAGCGGATTTTGGATCAAAATAATAATAATGAAATACACAGTTGTTCCGTTTCTGGATTTTGAATTAAACAAAAAAAAAAAAAAATGATAGTTGAAAGAAAAAGCATCATCATTATATAAAGAAAATTCACAATAGAAGTACAATTGCAAATGAAGCAGAAAACTTCAAGCGTACCCTAACAATAACAACAATAATTATAAAGAGGTCAATTAAAATCTACGATAGAACACAAAAGAGAAACACCTGACATTTCAATTGTTATAATACAATACAGAATTATTTATTCCGCTAACGGTCGAATTTAAAACAATCAATTCAAAATGAAATAAATTTTAAAAAATCGCCCGGCGCATCCACCAAAATTCCACCAACAAATTTTTTTTAAAATACAACTTACATTGATCGTAAAAAATATATTGTAATTGGCTCGATTGTTGATTACTTTTTCATTATGGCAGCATGAACGTAAAATGAAGTGCATAGGCAAACTAAGTGGATCAATAGATTTATTAAAGGTATTAGGAATTTTACGATCATTATCTATAATAGTAATCTATTTGTATTAGTTGCTAGTACGATGAAATTGGGAATCATATTTAGAAATTGTGAAGATTTCAACTAACAAATTGCTTGACTGATATTTCAAGAAATTATTTTTTATTGTCTGTTATTTTCGAGAAAACCTCGAGCAACTTATCTGTGACTTACGCTTCGTCGATCTTTTAAATTAAAATAATAATAATAATAATAATAGTAATGGTAAAAAAAGGATGAATAATAATGTCAACTAACAGTAGCTGTAGAGAAATTCTCATAGTTAGAATTGCATTGACCAACATTTCTGATAAATCTTTTTTTTTTGCTTCTCAAAGAATAATAATATAAAAATGAGGTTTTTACAGCGCAATAAACTCACAGTTTAAGACACGTCCTTATCATTTTCCAGAAAGGCTTACAGACTCTAGCTCGTTTATTCACACTTTTTCTCGTTTGGTTGTATTTTTGTTTTTGTTTTTTTTTGTATTTTTCGTCTCGCTCTCTATTCTTTTCTTGTATATACCTACTTTAGTTTGAATGAAAGCTGTATTTCTTCTCTTTTACTAAAATATATGTGCATGATTAAAGAATGGAGATATCGTTTCTGTTAACATACATATTGTATTTTAAGATGGAACATTTTCCGTTTGTACAGACAAAAGCATTACTGTTAACGATCAATTTTCATCTAACCATATAGCTGTTTATTTTAGTCTATTATTTAAATTAGGAATAACAATGTGGATTTATTTAGACATATTTTATGTAATAAGTCCAATTTGAAAAAAAAAATAATTACTTATATAAGTATGTAGTCGTTTTATTGAATAAAAAAAAAAAACACCAATTCAAAATTGTATCCGTATTAAAGCACTTCAAAAGACCTATCATCAATCACCCTCATGGAATGAGGATTTAAATAATTTCACACTAAACGTGTCTAATGAAAAAAAAAAAAATCTATATACAAGCTTCGTAGTAAATAGGAGACCGAATTCAAGGGATGAAATTTTAAGAAGAAAAGTCGTTAAACGATTTCTTACTTGAAGGTAATCAGTATTTAACCTAACAGACACCTGTACATAGGGTTTCAATCAAGTTCAAAATACAAAAAAAAAATATATATATTGTACAATAGGAATAACTCATCTAAACACACACACACAGCGACACACAAATGAATGTATCTTGTTATTATCATTGTTATTGTTGTTATTGTTATTATCATTGTCAGTGACTTGTGACAAATCGATTAAATCTGTATTTTCTATCTATCTCGCTTTTTCGGGCCATTTCGCCCATCTGTTTCAAATCGATCGATGTTCAACTCTTTAATATATATGGACATTGAACACCGGGCTGGACTCGACTATCATTTGCAGGCGCGTCCACCGTTGAAGATTCATTACTATACGACCCTCTATTCAACGTTACAAAAACGCCAACACACAACAACTATAACATTATAAATACTTATTATATTGTTGGTGCTCTTAATCAAATCGAACGACTCACAGATATAATGGAAATTAATTTTACACAATTTAAAAGCAACTAATAATAAGAATGATAATAATAAGAGGAAACGGTTATTGTAATATTGTAATAAATTGATCTGGAAAAGCGGTATAAAGCCTTATATAGTCTACGAATAAGAATCCGTTGGGGCGCAATTAATAATAAAATAATCGTTTTATGAGCAACGAAGCCAACTTCCGTCGCTATGCTTTTGTTTTATATATTTTATAATATCTAAAAAGCCGTAGAGAGAACGAAGAATAGTCGGAACATCGTTCCAACAACACACACTCTTGAAAATAATGGGTAAAGACCCAAAAAAAAAAAAAAAGAAAAAACACAAATATCACGTTACCAATCATAATTATATTATCAAAAGAGACGAAAAAAAAGAAGAAGAAATATAAAATTATTGCAATTATTGGAGCCGTATATAATGAGAGATTATAGACGACGATCTTCATCGACTTCTTGTTACAAATTAATTAATATAAACACCGTTGTGAATTTACCGTTTGTTTTCTTTTCTAAATTCAAGTTTATTTAATTTATAATGATACTTAATTTGAGAATCTTCCGTCAACTTTTTTCCAATATTAATAATAATTATCCCAATTGCGTCAACTTCATTTTTATATAAATAGATGGTTTGATCATTAGTGGTAAGTATAATAGGTACCTATTATGTATGTTGTTTATTATTATATATGCGCGATTCTTGAATTTGAACAGAATAATTCGATATGAGAGCAATTCAATCTGATCCTGGTGTAATTGGATAAAATAATTGCGACCGAGAGAGTTGGATGAAGAGAATTGGAATAATAACTGGTTGGTGATTATTCTATTTTATAATATGTATCTATCATTATTATTACTATATCTATATAGATTTTTACAATTATAACAAATAAATTGCGTATCAATTGGAAAAAATTCTAATAATAATAATGATAATAACAGTGGGATATTGTGTAGGTTCACACAATTAAATTCTATCCGAGACGGGATGTATGTTTTTTGGTATTGTTTTTTTTGTAAAATTGTATCAATAATAAACGATATACATATGATATTCAATAATGGTAGATAAAGGTCCAACTATTCATAACACCTGGGGATTATAAAGGTTCATTTCCCACCATGCTAGCTCGCACTACTAAATAGCCACCCCAACCAAAACATTAGAGAAATAATTAGCATTCAAGTTTGGATAATACATAATTATTCTATAAAATACATTTGGGGGGTTCCAATTAAAACCGGTATAATTTTATTGAATTAATTTTTTTCAATCAAATCAATGTTTTATTCAATTTTCCTTAATAGACTCTATTTTGGCAAAATATAAAATTTCCACAATAGGAAATTTGAGAAATTTTCCTTAGACAATTGGTAGTGTCTCAAGAAAAAAAAACAACAAAATCTTGGTACCTAATATCGAAATATTCATAAATTTCCTAAATTTTTCAATGAAAATTACCTTGGACAATAACAAAACCAGTCTAAGAATAGTTTCTTCTTCGTTTTTTTTCCTTCCAGATAATAAGAATCAATCCCTATTGGGAATTGATCAACTTCTGGGACTAATAAATCTAAAACATGGATGGCATCACCAAAGATTTATACTCTTAATGGTGCTTCTTCAAGTTGAATTATTCCATTTCAAATATAGACCCAAATTATCTATATACGAAGAAGAAACTACGCCTATTTGAGTTATTGCGAAAAATGTCGGCTACTTCACCATAGATTTATTTAGGTAACCTATTATTATCTACATCTAAGTACCTAATTATAAAAGTCACGAACATAATAAAAGTTTCAATTAATAAATTTTGTCAAAAAAATTGTCCAAGTTTCTCATTTAAATTAATGTTAGTTGTAAAATTATAATATTTTTTCTTGAATTTCATTTCTAATCTCTCTCTCTCTCTCTCACACACACTCTACTCTCCTTTCTAACTAAAACACTGACTTAACAAAGTTTTATTAAAATTAAAACAAAGGTAACATCTGTTATTTAACTGTTGCACTTTAATATAAATAAGAAACTTGGAACTATCAACCCCTCACATAACACAATAAAGTTGTAGATTTCCTATTAAAATTATCATAATTATTTTGGTAGAAATTCCAAAACCTATACATACAGTATACGAAATGATTTTCAATTTTCTCCTGTTACTAATATTATCATTAATTATTATCTGATTTAATTTCTCAATGTAGATTTTCGTTATAATTCTAGAAAATATTGCTGATGCCATAAAATATTCTAGTACATAATATAGTTTGAAACCACATCATACTCTATCTGTCAAGATTTTAGACAGCTTTAACGTTGTAAAATATTTTATGATGATTTTGCTAGTTTAATATAATTCGAATTTAATTATTATTGATTAATCATTTTTCAATTATAATCAAGGGTCGATATCTATCTCTTTCTCAATTACCAATGTTATTATCAAAAAAAACAAATAATCTCTCTTTTACTTTATTATTATTATTGATTTATTTTTAAATATAGAAATGTTGTTATAGTTATTATTAGATTATAATAAATTAAAAAAAAAAAACAAAACTACCCTACCTTTTTGCCATCTAGTTCGTGAGTGCCTTGGGCTAAAACCTTATCTACGCTAGCCGGGTCGGTGAAGGTGATAAATCCAAAACCCCTATAAGACAACATAAGATAATATTACTAGAATAGTAGTTTTTATAGAAAAAATAAAGAAATAAAACATAGATAATCAAAAGAGAATGATAAGAAAGATTATTATCGTTATAGTTATTATTATTATTATTATTAATTATACTTTATTGATGAGAATTAATAAAAAAAATTATAACGAGATAAGAGATAGAGCTACTTATATGGGGGGTTGGGGAGTAAATACTAAGCGTCTTTTATTGCGGAAAATTTTATAAATTATGGAGAAAAAAAAAAGAAAATGATTATAGAAAAATTCTACTTTTGATGATAAATAATTGTTGTGGTAATGGTGGTGTGAATTTTGTAATTTGTCTCTAATTAAAAAATTAATAAAATGAAAATAGTAAAAATCGAACTAAATAATAATAATTATTGTTTTTTGGTAAATTACAGCACGACACCAACAAAGCCAAAACGTACCTGGGGGTGAAGAATCTGGTGATGTTGTCGACACCGTAGACGGTAGACCCGTCGCAATTGCTGAAAGAGAATCACTCACTTCAAACCCCCTCTTATCAGTATCGTGCAGTTTCTACCTCTAGAAGCCAACTAAAGTCTACAAGACGCGAGTTTTATTCTTATTTTATATGATAACAAAATAATAATAAGAAAATTGGTTAAATTTTTATTGTAAAATTTTGAAATTTTTCGAGGAGAATATTAATAAATGATATGATGAAGATGATAGTAGTAATAAAAACGGTTTGGGATTAAAGCAGGATTGTTATGGTAGAGTAGTGGTAGTGGGGTGGTTGGTAGTTGTGTAGAGTAAAGTAACAATTTTGCATTTTCCTGTAAATTACATTTTTTTTCATTTTTTTTTTTCGGTTGCATTTTTTCGCTTCTATGTTACATTTCTCAGGGTTTAATACGCAAAAATATGACCGTGTAATAAATCAGTAAAGCCAGTTTCCTTTTTGTGTGTATTATATTTGCCAGCTCGTCTTGTAAAGATACGAGTATCATACTATATATGTGTATTCATATATACATCTAAACGTACACTTATTCAGAAGGGCTGAAAATAACAAATTGATAAATCACTATGAGATGTTTTCCAACCACGAAAACCAAGCGACAACGGTTATATTTTCATTTTACATTGTTGTCATCTCTTTATTACGAAAGACTATATATACCTACTCTATTCTATTCCACCATATATATGGATAGTTAACGATATTTCTTCATTAAACTTATCTAAGTTTGACGCATGGAAAACCGAAAATTCTCAAAATTGAGTGAATCTTATGGATTGATTGAGACATTTTCAAATGTTACGATAAGTGTTTTGAAAACAAATTTTAATAAAGAAAATGCACAGTTGATCGGAAAAGCTCGTGGAAAACTTCCTAGAATTATTAGTGGGGTAAAATCAAAAGAAACATTCAAAGTTTTAAGATAGCAATTCGAAAAGTTCAATTAAAGTCATAAATCATATTAAAGTAATATTTTATTGCTGGAGGGAGAGGAAATTTAGAAATTCGATTCCATCCAAATACAAAAATTATAGGTAGAAATATTTTGCAAAACGATTCATAGTCAAAAGAAATGTTCAGTATTGTAAATCTTGAAATATTAAAAGTGAAAATCTTTATGCGAGGAAAGTTGAAGGTAAAAGTCGCATAATTTGAGACGCTTTTTAGATCTGAGATTTGAAAATTTCTGCAAAAAAAAACACACCATCATTTTCATAAAGAATTCTTTATACTTTGATGTTGGTGACATGAGAAAATTGAATAATTTATCAAAAAGCATTGTAATGTTAATAATTAAAAATTCTGAAAAAGAATCATTAAATTTAAGCTACAATTTTCATTTTGCTCTCAAAACAAGATTTCAATTTAATATTTAGGAATTTTCAAACAAAAGTGTATATTTGTGAAATGCCGAAATTTTGTGATGAGTTTCCAAAGAAATCTGAAAATTTGACCATCAGATTGGATTTATTGTTTGATAATGGAATGGAGAAAATAATCAAAATTTTAGAGCAAAAAGAAATGCGAAACGTTTGCAAAAACAAATATCAAAATACATTTTGATGTTGGTGACATGAGAAAATTGAATATAATATTGTGGAGAAGATTCAAGATACGATAATAATTTATCAAAATCTATACCTATAAGTATATTGTAATATTAATTGAAAATATCAACAACAATTTATTCACACAACAAAATTGATTCCAAATGGAAAATTTACAATACAATTTTTTGTTGTTTAATTTGTAACGAAATTAATTTCATTGTCAGTGTTGGTTTGGGCCTTTGAATTTGCGGTCACTACTCGTATCTTTCCCTTTTATCCGTATATTATCCGTACACATACATAGATACATATATCTATATATAGCTAATGTTGTTGTTTTCATACGAATTTAACGATTATTAGTTTTGTTTATAGTTCTGTTGGGTCTTTCCTATTGTTTCCAATATATAAAAAACAAAACATTTAATTACTTGTCAACGGCAGATTTCTATATCCCCTTTTGGCAATTGTTCTTACATGATTTATTATTTAAAAGTAATAAATGAGACATTCTTGATGAGTTGTTTTATTAATAAAAAAAACAAAAGAAGAAGAAGAAGAAGAAGAAGAAATAAACCACGTAACAATTATTTTGCTATAATCATATTCCTTCAATATAATGTTTTTATTTTTTTATTTCGTTTCTCTTCATCTTCTTCTCTTAAAAATGTATTATTATTATTATTATCCATCAAGTAGTAGTTCGCTTCTATATTGATGTTTATTTATGGTTGATTCGTGACATGATCACCATCAGTGAATTTCAATTTCAAATCTCTATTGTTTGCAATATACTCCAATAACCACAAATGTTATTATAATAGTAGATTAACACTTTGATGGTCTAGTTAGGGAAGTTATTTACGTTAAAATGTTATCTAGAAAATACAGGGTAGAATCTGAATTATTGTGTTGTTATAATTCAATTTAACAATTATTCTTTTTTATTATTTTGTTTTTTTTTCTCCCTCTCCATCACTATAACTACATAATAAAATGGTTTTTGAATACAATTTTATCGGCTACTATTAATAATAATAATAATAATATTATATATATATATATATTTTGTATAAATTTTTTATGGCCAAGAATCACAAAGAATATGGTAAAAAATCGTAAACTTTTAATTACAATAAAACGACCATTTCTCTGATTCCAAGTACAAGATTTCCATTGTTCGATATTATACTGGTTTAGTGCCATTCTAAAAATTCCAAAAATCATTCATTTTAATTCAATTATTATTGATGAACTGTTTGTTATAAATATACTTTACTAAGGGAGATATCAGCATTGAAGTGCAAGTCTATATGCAGTGGCACATCGAATGAGCAAACTGCAATTCTATCCAGATACAATATGCGCTTGGTTATAGAAAAATTGCAGCGTAATGGATCACCGAATGGCATGGGTATCGATATTGCAATATCTCCTGTTGCGTTCTTATCAGAAAGATTTTTAGCGCATTTAGTAACCAAAGATATGAATTATATTCTTTATTAGAATGACACGGATTTCTCGTGAGGATGATTCGCCAGTTCAATATCAACGCCAAACCCCTATTGCTGTAAAATTCTTCTCAGATGTTTCTAGGACATGCTTTTCTGAAAGCTTCTCCACGACAAGCAAACCGTCACTACCGGGCTCCAATACAAAGCAATTATTGAAATTTACTTAACAAGAATCCCCAAATGTTTGTGAAAAGTCAGAGAATTCTACATATTTTGATCTTGGTGAGATAAGAAAAATGGAAAAGATTCGAGATACGATAACTTATATCAAAAGTATTATAATTCTGATTGAAAATTCCAAAGAAAATTATTGAATTCAAAGTGAAATTTTTCAGTTGATTCAGACAATTCCAAAAATTGTCCCCATCCCATGTCGGAAAATGATTCAAAATTAATGTAGAATAAACATGCCTTGAAAGAATTGTAGTAGAAAATTTCTAAACTGGCTTCACTAGAGTATTTAAAAAATTATTTTTTATAATGTGATTATAGGATTTATTGATGAGCGGTTCCAATACCGATAAAGTTCAATAATTTCGAAGCTTAAACCGATCATGATCAACTATCTGATTATTGTAATTAATAGGAAATGCACCAATTTCACCACATTTCACAACAAACGAGTGAACCAATATTGGTCACGATACTAATCTTGTATATAGGATTCCAGAATTACCAACACCCAATAACATCATAATACATATAACTATATATATAGTGAGATTCAAATCTATCTACATATGTATGTTTGTTAATAACACCAATATAACCTAAATTAAAACTGATCTGATAAATAATTGATCAAATAAAAACAAAAAAATTAGATCAAGTGCGATTTACGAATAAAATCTATCAATTATAATGGTAATTTTCCTAATTAAGACCATGAACGCAATAAACAATTTTTTTTCTTGCTATTTTGGAGAAAAAATATATTTAATTGCCGAGACAAACGCAATCCATTTGTTTTTATTTATTCAGTTTAATTACCGTTGAATTTTAATAAGGTTTTTTCCAAAAAAAAAAAAAATGATGAATTTTTGTCGACATTAAAAAGCTTTATTTGTTCGTAATTGTGTTGCTTGAATAAAATCATTTCGAAATCGTTAAGGATTTTTTTTCCTTTACCAACATTTTAAAATATATATGTAAACATTAATTGTTGTTGTTGTTGTTGATGTTGTTGGCGAGAACAACACGCAAACACCCTCTTTCATGTCAAGTAATTTTGATGAAAACTAATTATAAAATACTTATGATAAAATAAATTAACTTTTTATAAATAATTAAGACGATAAATAATAATGTTATATTACAACGTTTTAAAAGGAAACTAAATTATCCTAAAAGTAGGACAATCGAAAGTTTCAATATAGTCTTTTATAAAGGCAAAAGGTCTTTGTTCACAACGACCAACAAGAAAAATCTGCTTCACCCAAAAGTAAAGTTCCATTCTCTTGTACGTAATATATCCATCCCGGGATTAAGATGTTTACATTCAAGATATACAATATATATGTATATAGATACATATAATAAATAATGTAGTATGTTTGATATCAAGAAGAGACGGTTTTATCATGTATACCTATCTACCGGTTATATTTTTGTTAAGAAAAGAGAGCTTGGTGGTGTGCGAGCGGTCGTGAAAAATTTTAATTAAAATCTGACAAAATGAATCTTTACTAACATACAACTAAACCGCGAAACGCTATCAAAATAACATACTGTTAACATATATATATATATAAGAAGAAAAAGAGAAACCGACTCGTAAATAATAATATAATCATAATTTATTCAGAAATTTTTACATTACAACGCAAACAGATTAACAGAAACAAACTTTTCAGATTTTCCGATAAAACTTTTCGAGACAAATTCGAAGAAATTAATTTGATAGAAATTATATTAATAAAGCGATTTTAGATATGAAGAGAAAGAAGCGATTGCGTCTGAATGCTGTTGATCCCCTAGAGCTTATGATGACGAAATTTTCAAGATGAACGACGATATCGCAATGCTGTTGCTAAAATTATTTTATAATCGACTGAATTTTGAAGTTTATTAATCAAAAAGATTTCAATGGAGATTCACTTTTAATAAGAAACATTTCGGCCAAAATAATAATATCAACAACATGGGAATTTTATGAGAATAAGTTAGCGAAAGCTCGAAATTCGCTCGACCACTGTAATCGTATTGGAAGTTTTTTTTAAATTTTTTAATAGTGAATCAGTGGAAATTATAAAAAGAAACTTTTCAGAAGGAGAATTTGGAAATTTTAAACAAATTATTTTAATTCCAATTAGTAACGATGTTTAGAGACATTCTGTCCTCGAGCAATTTTTGATCTCTTCTCCCTAGGGTTTAATAAATAAATTTTCAGGATGAATGATCGCAATGCTGTTGTCAAAATCAAATTTTAATAGAGTGAAATTTGGAAAAGGGGGGAATTTTCTAGCAAGAAATAGAGAAACTTGACCAAATCCGAGAATTTAGTCGATTAAAAATTATTTATCATCAATATTCAAAACGAATCCAATCTGCAATCCACTTTAGATTTTTTTACGAGTGATTTGAATAAAGAGCCAATTATTTCGAGTATAAAAATTAGTGATGGAACGGAAAGTTGTTCGGCCGGATACCGAATACCGAATATTCGGCAAGCTGTAAGGCCGGATGGCCGGATATTCGACCTGTAGTTTAGCATCATAAAAATATACGAATATATACGAATACATACGAATATATACGAATATATACGAATACATATGGAAATATACGAATATATACGAATACATACGAATATTTACGAATATATACGAATATATACGAGTATATATACGAATATATACGAGTATATATACGAATATATACGAATATATGAGACAGAATTTCAAAGATTGTAAGAAAAACAGCTGAATTATTTATGAAATTTGTTAAACGAAAGTTTTATTTATAATTGAATTATGTGAGAAATTAAAAGTTTTGCTACAGATCATGGAATTCTAATAGATGACAGTGCCATTGAGGGTTGTGATATCAAAAAAAAAAAAAAAAAATGAAACGCTTTAAAGAAATTGTTGGATTGTAGAATTTATTTGGGCCAGAATCTCCCATAAAAAAACGAATAAAATAAAATAAAACAAAACGAGTAAAATCCTGATTTCTATAGTGGATTGAGTGGATAAACAATGAAGACAGAGGATTAGTTGGAATTAGCTTAATAAACAATGTTTAAATGTAGTCTCTATCTATGTATGAATGTATGTGTGCATTAAGTGAAGGGTGAGACTATATAAGTCCCAGGACAGGGTGTATCTCAACTCTCGTATAATCTACAAATGGTGATAGCTGTGTTATCTGAAGAATACGAGGCAATGTAATAGGATACAGTTCAAGATAAGCTGTGGCAACATTTACACTTTAACCATAGAGAACTATTTAGTCTTGTTTACAACAAACTACAAATATTCTCTTCCATTGTCTCTCTCTCTCTCTCTCCCTCTCTCCACGTCTCTATTTTATCTACTCCTATAGTTTTCCTTATTTTTGTACTCTTCACTTTCATCGCATTCTCAATAATAATAATATCGAATAATGACGATTTTATTTTCGAACGAAAAACAAAAAAGGAAGAAAAAAAAAACAAATTCCGGCCGTTTTAACCCATTTAAAATCCCCTTTAGTTCCCTTTTATTATTCGTGCATCCACCATTCTTATAACCTATATATCTACATTTCAAGATTTAAGGTTAGATGAGCACGCATCTTCCGGAAACTACCCTAAGTGAGTTTTTGCCTGTTTTATATACTCTACATACATACAATTGCAGTTAATATACTACATCATTCTCTTATAGTATAGTTTTACTTACAATTAATACAAAAAAACAAAAGCGCCAAAATGGTAGTGAGTAGCCTCACGGCCTATAGTTCAACATCAAACCGCCAACCTAAAGTTATTTATTATTAACCAACACGCAAAATGCCTCCACAATGTTATATATACACCTATATTTCTATTGCTATTAAGGAATCGAGTCACGTATCTATAAAGACCGGTGCCCGCTTCTATACTGTTTATTTTTTTTTCTCTTCAGATAACGGCCAAATTATTGATCATTCTATATACGTTTTACGACATTTATGCCACAACAATTTATTTATTAATGAAATTTTTTATAAGAATATAAATTTCCAAAGTTATACGGGGTAGCAAATAGAAGAATTATTTATTCTCACAGTGGTCTGTGAGACTTTTCAAAAGCTAGAACAATTTTGAATTCCGCATGATCCATCGCATCATCGCATTGCGAGGAATTTTTGTTTTTTTGATGTTGATTCACAAATGGCGCAAAATCGAATTCTCCTAAATAGCTGGAGAGATAATTCTCTAACAATAAGATACTAATAATAATAACAATAAAGTTTGAATGGACAGATTGGAAAATGGCTTTCCTATTGGGACAGTTTGTGGTGGTTTAATAATAATGTAAAAGACACTTAAACTATAGTAGAAACGACAACGACAATGTACAAGTTTTAAGGATCAGCGTCAACAACAACATAGCAAAATGTTAAATGTGTTTGCCTTCCACAGCAGATGTCATAAATACAAACGTTCATCGTTGATATAAACTCGGTTCAGTGAAGCGAAAATGAGTGGTTTTGTTTCTGTAAAATTGTGACCATTGTAAAGGATTAAAGTGCCATTTTCTATCGCTTAATCCCGGATATAGTTTCCAACATCACTAACGATAATTCTTTTTTCGAAAACACAAAACAAAATGGAAAATTGTAATTAATTTGAATATTAATCCAAACTACATAATATACACTATATACATATA
>JAZBGX010000026.1:0-45438 GCA_037414775.1 Zonitis immaculata
AGGTATATATATTTATCCAACAACTAAACAACCTGCTTTTATTGCACATTATAATTTTTTATCATATCATTATAACAATTTCAATTTCATTTAATTTAGACCATTTAGTTAGAGTTTTTATAAATAAAAAATATATTTTTTTTATGGTTATGCTCATAAAAGTCATCGTCTCATTTTATCCATATTTTATGTGCCTATTTAGCTTCATATAACTACAGGGTGTATCGCTATAGTTAAAACGCTTATTATGCGTCAAACAAATTCTCTACAATGTTGAATTATTTGTCAAAATTAATTGTGAAGTTTTACATGATAAAGAGTGTTCGAAACACATACTATATATATGAATTATACAGAATGATTCATCAAAAATTGGCAATCTCTAAACTGAAGATATCATGAAACAAAATTTTACAGGTATATAAAATACAGAATGTTCAAAGCTAGAATTTTGGAATTTCTTGATAATCTTGGTATTTCTAACAGTATCAACACAAAAATTGATGATTCATGATTTTTTAAATGTGAGAATTACAAGTTTGATTCGAAACATTGATCAATTTTATAATAGGTTTATTATGTGGCGCATCCACCAATTTATACAAATTATTTGAACAAATATTGCTTTATTTGTCAATCTTCCTTATACCATATGTAATATTTGAAAGAGAGATTTTGTTGTATTGAGAGATTGCTCATACTTAATGAATCGTCCTATAGATATTAGAACTAGCATTTTGTCCCCAAATTCGCCCGCGGTGATTACTGATATCGGTTCTGAAATTTCTATAAGTACAACGTTTCATTCCTTACCTTCACCCCATTAAAGGTTAATTTACCATCAAATATTCAGAAAACTTATACAGAAAGCAATTAATTAGAACAAAATATAAAATCGCAGGAATCCAGAAACAACAATCCGATTTAAGTATTAACACGCGGACTGGACTTATTTCGATCATAGTTTTTAAGGGGCTACTCTTCAATAACTATAATGTTTGAATAAGTTCGGGTGGTAGGCGAATACTTTCTGAAAGTTTAAATGAAATGTATAGGTGTGGACAAAAACCCATTCTCTCAATTCATATATTTTCAGAATAACATAATCAATCAAGTTACTTTGGGTACTTAGTTCCCAGAGATCTCGCTCAGCAATGGTTTCGATTCGTGTATGCGTTGCTCAATCAGCAGAAAAAAAAAAGTTGCAAAACACACTTACTCAGCCTCTTCGAATATTTTATCTTTTTCAATCCCTTAAGGGTTGAATTTCCATAAATCCTCTCTCATTCTACGTCCATTAAAGGAAGCCTTGAACAAAATTTCCCGTTCATAAGTACAATAGTTTATAGGCAGTGGGCTGATATGGCGATCAGTTAGTTTCTGCTTCAAGAGTGAGTTGGAAAAAAGTGATCCACTTTGCTTATAGCGACAAACTGTGACGCGCGCCGTGCGGTCTATTAAGGGCCACTATGGAAATTTATTTACTATTGTTGCTACTTACGAATTTGTATAATTGATGAATTATAACTATAATGAAGTAGATAATGCTATTTTACGATCTTCATGTGACCGTTTTCTAAAATATTTAGGCAACATTTTTGTGAAACAGTCTATATAATTTTTTTGTATAATAATAATAATAACGGATTAAATATTGCATTGAACTCATAAACTACCATTCGTTTGTCGGCTCACTTATTATAAAGCAGCCATAATCCAAGATTATCAAGACTTCATTAAAATATTGAAGACGAACTTTTACATTATCAATTTGCATATCTTTATTGTCGATATATGTATATGCGTATAGTCGATAGAATTTATAATAATTGTTAAATAATTCAACAATATTTCAAAAGATAACTAATCAGGTTTAGTTATCTGTTTGTTGGATCATTAGCGGGGACAACTATAGTGTTGGCAAAACATTCTCACATGTCGTACTATTTGATAACAATCGACATTTAATTCCTCCAGTCAACTCGCACATTATATAATTGAATTAAAATAAATTGCATGTATATACGGATATTTTGCATGTTTCATTTGCAACATACAATCAACTAAAGTTGTCAGCTACCTACCTATACTTACTAGGAAACTTGTCTTTGTTCGATTTCAAATCAATTACTGAAAAGTCAACAACACAACCACAACAGTATACAACAGCGGTTGCTGTTCTGATCGAACATTGAAATCTCCAGGTGCTTTACTTATATTCGTATTGGTAAAAATCGCACTGTCGTCAGTTGTTTTTTTTTTTGCTCAGTGATTTATACACTTATTTTAAGCAGTTGATTTTAAATAAAATAGCTTTGTTTTATTTTATAGATTTAATCGTTGAAGCAAAATGAAAACAAGTTTTCAGAGATGGTAGATTCTATATCCACCGAAATTCGATCTTAAAAAAGAGGGACTTTGTCATTATATATATATATATATATATATATACCTATGGATATAGTGGTGTAATTCTGCGATATTCTTTCAAGATATCACATTTGCATAAAGTTGAATACGTGTAGCGATTGCTATTCACACTTGTCTGACTAATTTAAAAAATACATATGTAAAAATCACCACATAATAAATCAAAAAATTACACAAAGACACAGTTCGATTAGCTATATGATTGTGCAAAAAATTACAACTAAACTGATTTATTTAAGTAAATAAATTCACCTAGAGACGGATTTATACATCGCCTTTATCTGATTCAATGGAAAAAATAGAAAATACGATGCGGCTACAATCGTATTTGTATAGATATTGATTAAATGAAATCGACTTTCAGTTATTAAAACTCAAATTTAACAAGAAAATATTCACTCTCATCAAACTAATTGGGCATTTAAAAACTGAGAATTATTAAAAAATTAAAGAAATGTGTATTTTTAATGTTAAATAAAATTAATTTAAATTCTATGACACAATAGGAGAGAGATGGTATGTTAATTAGAGGAGCCGAAAGTTTAGATAAAATCCGAAGAAAATTTGGTCGTGAATGGAATTTTTATTGAATAATTATCAACTTTTCGGGAAATATATTGAAAAATTCAACGATTCTATAACTATAAAATTTATCTCAAAAAAATTTATAGAATTGGATCTACAAAATTTGAAATAGAGTAGATATGGCGATGCTCAAGTAATTCAAATGCAAAAATTATCCACAGTTCTAAATCATCGCAAATTCTGTTGATGCGTTTGAATTTACAAACGAGATATACACAAATTTCTGTTGAGTCAACAATGCGAACCTTTTGGAATAAAATAAACAATAGATTAGGTATAATAAAGTAAAATATAATAAATATAGTTTAGCAAAGCAACATGGTATCTATATACATTTGAAATAAAATAATCAATAAATATTGTATATAGTGACTATGGCGCCTATTATTGCCACTGAGCCAACCCTGTTTGACAATATATTAACAATTTAATGTCACCATCCTGAAATAATATAAACATTTCTAACTTTCTTCCAAATATACATATATGTGTAGATATTATGTATATATTATATATATTGTATATAAGTGAGTGTCAATTATTATGTGGCTTGGAGGTGTTTGCTCAGCAAGGGGCAACAATGTGATTTATTATATACTCGATACATATATACAGGTATAATATAGAATCGTAGATTAAAAGCTCGCTAAATGGCGGACACATTCCGGTGACTATAATTTCTTGTCCGGCTGCTTTTGTCATCCCACTGATATGTCGCTACTAAATAATTGTCACTTGGTAAAATAATTATTATTGGATGTATGTGAATATATATAAAAGCGCTTTTTGTGTATGTATAGCTTTGTATAAATTTTTCAAACGCCCCCACAAATTATTTTATTTCAAATTTATTATCAATTCAATCAATATTGTTGTTGTTGTTGATAGTTTTTGATAATGGAACTTAGATTTGATTCAAGCTGTGATAAATGATGTAAAATCTGATTATTTTTGTTTATCTATTCTATAGTAACGGTTGTAGATTGATTTTATTAATAAAATAAATTAAATGCTGTCATTCATAATAAAAGAATTACAATGACTTATAATCAACTTTATATCAAAACAAAATTTCATTAAAATATCTTTTAATCTATTATTATATTTATAATATTAACATATATACCATCATCTTATGTATAACATTAACATAAGAACGCATTAATAAAACAAAAATGACAACAAACATAACAAAGATACAGATCATATTTAAATTATTATTATTATTATTATGCATATGTTTTATATATATATATATATATATATATATATATATATAGAACTGATAATACACAATCGTATTTTCTAGATTTGAAAAATTTATTTATACCATTAACGTCATGACGACATTTTCTATGTTATACTTGTGCAAGATATCAAACAGCTTTGTCGTGACCATATCAAAAGCGCCTCTTACTATTTAATCTTTCAAATATCCCAATAAATAAAAATCCATTTTTAGAAGAATTTTCTTCGATAACTTAGGGTGTACGTATATTGTTATTTAAATTATTATTTCCATTATTTTTTATTTTTTTTTTTTAGTAATATTTTCTAGAATTCTATAATGGTTTTGTTAGAATTTTGCAAAATTGTGGGTGCAGCACGGATGTAATAAGCTAACGACCATCAATAATATATCCAAGTTATTATATTAAGAGGGTGGAAACACAAAAATTATTATTATTATTATTATACTCATAGTTATCTTTGTATGGGAAATATAGTCGTAGATTTGAGTAGGTGCATCATGAATAACATTAGTTAACTGCAACTTACAATAACCATATTACAATGCAATAAGTCATTCAGTTTATTCTTTATAAATTTATTATTTATTATTTTATAATTGGAAATTTCTTCATATATATTCCGATTGTTAAATATTTCAATAATAATGACTAAAATTAAAATTATTTGCATATAAACATAAAGAGATAATTAAATTAATATATTAAAATTAATGGATGGATCTGGTTCATCATATACATACATATATATCTGTTCCAAATGGTATGATATGATGGGAGGTTTTTTTTTTTAATAATAATAATAATAGAATTCCTGCTACTGTAATCGAATAAACTTTAAATTTATGTTACTATGTAAATCACATGTCGTCCGGACATATGAATACAGCGGTAAATATCGTTATGTTGAGTTTTAGTTAAATTCACTTTCATGATACACATTTCAGTAAAAAATGAAATATATATGTATAAATATATAACATTATTTTCAAATGCGTTAGATATACAATATATACAGGATGATCTACTAGAGGCTTTCCTGCTCTTGCAACTCTGGTTCTAATGGATATGTAAAAGAAACGGATTCGACGATCTAAAGTGTGATATATTTAGAGAACATTTAGACGTTAAAACGATTCCCCAAACTTTAGACTTCTTACGAGTGCATTTTTTTTCTCTCCACTAAAACCAGAGTTACTACAAGACTAGGAAAGCCTCTAGAGAACCATCCTGTATATAGTTACATAGATTTGTATATATGGAATTTGTGAAAAATATTGCGCCAAGGTACTTATATTTACATGAATCTAATTGAGAGATTATCCTCATATTTCCCTCGATAATAAAGTAATAAAGTTCGTTAACTGCAAGGGCTAATCCAAAAGTAATGATAATCAAATATTAGTAATTATCACAAAATGATAAAGATATACATGCCGAATTGGTGTAAACATTGGGGACTGTGTCCTTCCATAGTCTAAACTCTAGTGCAAGAAGTTTGAGCTGGGCACAGAAGACGAGCATCGCAAAGGACGTGCGTCCTAGTCCCACACCGGCAAAAATCTAAAATAGGTCTAGTTAGCTGACCAGAAAGAGACCATCCGATATTCAGCTGAGGTCACAGGTATGTCATACGGTAGGCACAAACTTCGCATACATAACATATACGCACGTTGGGTATACCCAGAATATTAACTATCGAATAAAAGTAGAGACGAGTCGACATTTCGAAAGCAAATCTCGAATATTATCAGGCTGATTCGGACAGATCTTTGTCTTGATTCGAGACCGTGATCCATCACTTCAATTCCAAAACTAAACATCAAGTTTAGATTTAAAGGAAAAGCTCAATTGTCGGTCTATAAGATAAATTTGGTTGATTAGAGCCTTTTGTGTTTGCTTTATTACAACTCTATTTTCAACACAAAACGATGTTCGACCCCTAAAAAGAAATTGTCTCATAAATATATCAAATAGTTTCCAGGTATAATTTCTTATTTTTGTTAAAAAAAAAAAAACCATCCTCTATTTATTCGATTTTATTTCAATTTTTTGACTTTAAAAATATTCAAACCTTTTTATGTTTTCTTGAAAGAGTCATTTAATTGGTACCATTGTGTTTTCTGTTATATATGCATATAATAATATGTAAATGTAAATGTTAGGCAGCTGAGATCCGTGTCGGAAATTTAAATCAAACGAGAATTGAAATTTCAAACATCTCCCGAAAAAAAAATACATTTCGAATGTAAATATAGCGTGGGCAGTTTAAAAAAAAAGCAATACAACAACAAAATTTGTTTTCATTCTTATAAGTCTTATAACTTATAACACACTTGATAAATTTCGTTCCATCATATAGCCATATTTCTTTAAATATATACATATATAGTTATAATATACATATAATATGTGTGTACTCTATAATTTTTTAAATTCTTTTATAAAAATTTGAAAACAACGAGACTTCTCGCTGCTGATTCTTGATTATTTTCGTCGTTAAACATCAACAACAAACTAAAACCAATAAAAAATGCAATTTATCGCCGCGGTTACCAAATAAGGTGTGCATTGGGACGAGTCATACGATTCATTGTTACAACAAGATGGAAACTAACAATCGCTTCAACTTGTAGGATGTACCCTCTACTTCATATCTTTGTTTTGTTTTTCTTTCATTTACAATCAGTTTGTCTTATAATTACTTATTATTTGGTAAAGTTATATTTATAAACAACAGGAAGATACTTCAATTTAACATCAACAATAATTGGGCCAATTCGACATTTCTAATTGCTTGCAGTTGTATATATATATGCTTATGTTATTTATTAACCTGCTTGTGTGGGTTCGTTGTGGTGCTGTCTTACATTCTTCTATTCACTACCAACGCATTGAATCATTTGATTTATACAATAAGCCGGCAGTTATAAACACTCTAATAATCAACTGAGCAAAACAAAACAAAACAAAAAAACCTATAGAAAATTTCGAATTATTCCAATTTAGAAAGAAGAATTTCACAAGTTATATAGTTGGAAAAGACAAAGTCTTCTGATACAATGGCTATTGTCTCTCTAGAAGAGAAGCAAAAACTACAACAACAGCAACAACAACAAAGCGAATAAAACTAAAAGAAAGGGTTGCTTTGGTGACGGAGGTATACGGATAGGACAATGGATTACATCGTTGTACAAGTCGACATCTCGATATAAACGATGTTCCTATATACATATCTACATATATACCTATATAGTATAGAGATGTGAGATTCATAAATTATGAATTACAATTATTGTTAAACGATATGCAATTGTATCTCTACAGTTATAGAAAAAAATTCTATTGTTTATATATATATTTAAAATTCTTTAGAATCCTCTTCGACTTTGAAATGATCTATAAATTTTATCCAATTTCTTTTGTCTTGTTCTCGATTGTGTTTCTTCTTTTGTTTTTATATTATTGTAAAATTTTCGATATAAATTGGTCTGTTTGTTTAAACGAATGAATCAAGTCAAACAAAAGTCGCATATCAAATGTATAGTTTATTTCACTGTCTATTCCATTGGACTTTGGCAATTTATTCATTACAGCATCGTTTATTGAGCAAACTGAATTGAATGTGTTATTGTATATACAAAGTTTCATCAAATGATACACAGAATTTTCGTTTTTCTTAAGAAATATTCATTTATCCATCATGACTAATTCTATTCCCTTCAAAGTAGATACAACACTCGCTTAATCTAATCCTCGAAGTATTTCTAGAACGTAATTATAAGTATGGCATTCAGCTCCCTCAATGATTCCATTTTTATCTCTTCAATGTTGTGAAAACGTCGTCCGTTCATTACTTTCTCTATATATTGAGGAATAGGGAGAAGTCGCAGGAGGCAATACCTGGCAAATACGGAGGTTGATACATCTTAACAATGTTGTTTCTGGCCGAAAATTCACGGGCAAGCAGTGGAATGTATATATAGTCAGGTGTATTATTATCCTGGTGCAATTGCTATGAATTGTTTCTCCACAATTGCGATCGTGCTTTCGAATTGTTTCACACAAACGGCATAGAACTTCCCGACAGAATGCCTCATATTGACCTAACGTACTATCTAGTGGCAAGAGCTCATTCCATTGAAATCAAGGGAAATCTCCTAGTTGGATCGAACTTGGCCAGCCCTTTAAAGTCTTGGGAGCTTCCACTGATGTGATTGCTCGATTATTATTCGATCAAACCTAGATTTAGGAATCAGACGATTAAACAAAACACTTGTATATTGTTTTATCAGCAACATGGGCCTTTTGAAGTGAAATAAACAATAGACAAAACGCGATTATCTTGACAATTTGAAATGGTAAAATAATAGCGAACAATGTGTGTGTATATTCTAAAATAACATATATAAGTATATAGAGTTTATAATAGGCACGTAATAAGAAAATATTGCAAGTATTACCATCCAATATGACGACAAATCCTAGGCATTTAAGTTAAAATTATGTCCCCGACCTCTGATCTGCGACGATACGCACCTAACATACCACAACTATCGGCTAAAAGATGACTATAATGATAAATATCAAGCAGGTTTTTGTTTTACGATTTTCACAAGAATAAACTAGAAAATTAAAAATTGTGTTGTTTTATTTTTAAATTTGTGTGTTAAGTTGGGGGATCATTGATTATATATCGAGTCGGACAAAAGATAAGAGAATATGTTGAGTATTTTCAGGAGCCTTTGCGACTACATTCCCACAACAAAAGGATGTTCAATACAATCTATCGGCTGTTAAAATTCCTTATCTGTACTATATAGTCTTATTTTTTCTCTATCAATTTGTTTATATGTATGTATAGATTGAAATTGTTAAATGTGTATGTGTCTGTGTGAAAAATTTCAAGAAACAACAACACGATTGCCATACATAGGACAACTGTCCACTATAATGTTCGATGTAATTAAAATTGTTTGTTGTTATAGGGGGGAAAATACCGGCTATTGGGCCATTGTTTGTTATTGTTGTTATGGACAAACGAGTTTTGAATTCTTGACATTTTTGGGGCTGTTTGTTGCTCAAATTAAAAAATATTTTTTGTGAAAAATCGTCCCTAAATACAATAGGGTCTATAAATAATTAGTACATAACTATCTATAGAACATAAAAACTAACTACATATGTAAGTATATATATATAAAAACAGTGCCACTATTGTTTTCTAAAGTATCTTCTCTTATAGATACGATTTACATAATTCAAGATCTGTACCATTGTACAGCCTATAATATGTTCATTATGACCATGTTCGAGCTCGTTATTGTCTCACTATATAGTGCTTTTGTGCCAACAAAGAAACTTAATTCAACTTAAAGTATATTATGTGATAACCCAAGCTAAGTTGTAAACGATGTAAGTTATGTAAGTTACAACAACCTAACAGAATCTATTTTATTCCTACCTATATTTAATTTATATCATAGTTGAGTTGAGTTTGTTAATCTACTTGGAATAAACTGGAAAATTAAATTATAGAATTAATTAAGAAATTTTAACAATATAGGCTTGATAAAAATACTTATAAGAGAATTATAGGTAGATTTACGTTTGAAAGAGCATGTGCGGGGTTAAGTCTTAGAGCCCTCTGTACTCTGTACACCGCATTTCTTACCAGTATTCATTCAACTTGAAACGCTCTACCATGGTGAGTGATGTGTATAGAGCTTTTAGACTTATAATGAGCTCAATCCAAGCTCTCTCAAATATGAATCTGCGATAGCTCAACGTTACAAATAGATAGTACAGAAAATTTTCAATGTTCCTTTTGTATATTCGATTTTTTTTCAATTTTCAATGCCTTTACACAATCGAAAATATCGTTGATTAAACGATTTTTAGGTCATAAACAAGAAAGTAAGGAAGGAGTTAGTGAGGAGTTCTTTCAAAGTACTGCTGAAATTATTAATAAAAAGAATAATAAAGCTAGGACAGTCTATCGAATTTATTTATTTTTTAATTGATCTATGATTCCAATAGGTGGACCAACTGACATCGGAAGTGGCTCGTATATATAGTTGATCGATTATAACAACAACACAAAAGCATCTTTATAGAAAATAAATTGTATACAGAATGGCCCACCAGAGGCTCTCCTATAGTCTTGCAACTCTGACTCTAGAACCAGAATTCCTACAAGACCAGGTAAGCCTCTGGTGGACAATCCTGTATAAATAAAGCCCTATCAATTGTAAATCTTGTAGATACATTGATCAACCATTTTCGGTTATACATTATATGTAATATATTTTATAGATGACTATATTTATAAAATTTATGTTCTACATAACTGTTTTATTGATAATCATGATTCAAATATTAACATTATTATTTATGAATAAATTTACAATTTTGATAAACATAATTTATAATTTTAACAAATTGAATAAATCATATAGAAAAGAATGTGGATTTTTTAATTATTTTATATTAATCATGTTATTTAATCTGATTATAAGAAAATTTTGAAGGAAATTAATTCTGCATATATAGAAGAAAATATTCAAATTGATAATTAAATAGAAATAGTTTTTTCTATATACATATATATTCATTTTTCGTTTTCTAAATATTTAAATATCGTGAGAAACTATGACGACTCATTCCTCTCGTTTGTTAAAGCCACACTTCAATCGTGTATCAACAACACGTTAATCTTTAGATTAACTTGTACATTTGATGATACATAATTCTGATAGTACTCCATTAATATTAGAAGAAAAAAAAACAACATCAACATCTATATGTATATTTATATAATACATATACAATTCTATTTTATACTTTCACGGAACTATTTTCTTATAACTATTTTAACGATATACCCAATTGTTAGAACAACCTTCCCACGTTTATATATTCTTTATTGAAATATTTCTTTCTAATTTTGAAATGATAGAAAAAGAGGGTGTGCGATGCAGTATATCAGTTCTCTTTCATATAATATAAAGATCTAACTGTTGCTTCGTTGCACATTCGTTACGGAAATATCAATCAGACGCGAGGTAATTATTTCTTATTTGAAAATAACTTCATTTATAATAATTACCATTGAAAGAATTGTTAGATTTATCGAGTATAGTCAGCCCAATGTGACCATATACATAAATGTAATTTATTCATTCGATACTATCAACAGTACGATTACCTGAACAAGATTGATTGAAGGACAGAATTTCAATTATAGTCATCCTACAGCGACCCATCAATCTTTAGCCAAAATATCTTATGAGTCATCCATTTATCAATAATTAATGAGACAATGCGTCCTGTAATACAACGATCAATTATGATGACAATTTTGATTTCATTGACCATCCCTTTAGTGATATAATAATCAAGATTGCTTATTATAAAACAGCTCTATTCATATTGACTTGTCACAGGGCCATAAGATTAGTATCAGCATCTAGACAGGTTATGCTGCTACGGTATCACACACAATTTTATAGAGAGCCATATTCATGCACAAAAGCTCTTACAAAAATAGAATTTCCCTACGTTGGACCGTTATAGACTTCTGGAGTTTTCAGTCCAAGCAGGTGGTTCACAATTAGAAGCTCAAAAATCCTGAATTGGACATGATTTGGAGTGAGATCGGTAGAAACGATTTATGGAGAAGCGTTTCAAAGCTCAACTATTTTGAAACACTTTATACGCAATATAACCATAGACCGAGATGATAAGTTGTTCAATGTACACTGGACGAAGTTAAGTTGGATAAGATACTGCTCGATTGGTGCAATTGAGGTGTGTTAGTACAAATGGGAAGAATATTGACGGAAGTGTAAATCTTGCCAACAATGTGGCACTAGCATCTGGATCGATGTAGGTTTTGTAGGTGTGCTCTAGATATATTACAGAAGAAAATATCTAGATATACCTTATATAAGAACGACATTTGAAAAATCATAGGCAGGTAACTGTTTATGCCCTCCACACATCGGACCACAACATGGTAACCAACTTAAACGACTCTGAAGCGGTAAGATGCGTTCTATAAAGAGCTCAATTCAACTCTGACTATGCTCTTTCAAACGGGAATCTTCAATATATCTATATATGTACACTAAAAATAAGATATTTTTATAGTAATCGCATGGATTAATTTTATATCTCAATAAAAAAGAAGAATTGATTAATTTTTTAATTAATATCGGTAATTGTTTATTATTTGTAAAGCTGACTTATGGCGATCGCATGACAAAAGAAATAAATTTCTTAGAATAAATTATAGTCATTCCCGAGTGACGCTATAGGTGTAATTCTCCCATTTAATTCAAAATTAAGCTTCCAGCACCATTGCTGAGTAATTTTATAATAACAATCGTCATTATAAATATTTTGAAAGTGGTTTTAAAATTACTTAATAGCAAAAATTATAACATTTGTTATTTAACTGTATTCCATCATATTATTTTGTATTTAACTGTTAATTAAATGTCATTATAAATATATACAACTATTTGTCTTATTTTATAGAACGTTTACATTTTCGTGTTTTGAACGGTTTGTTGTTGTTGTTGTTGTTATTATTATTATTATTATCAGAAATCGATTGGTTTATTTTGTAGGTATGTATGCTGAGTCCAAGTTGATTGAGACATCATAAAATATTGCGGCTTTGCAATGAGAGGCTGGGTAAATGTTAATATAACGATCTCGATACGGTGAATGGGTGGCGGAACTCACGTCTATCTGTTCTCTTGAGTCTTTTGTTCTGTATATACCTACCACACAGGATCGATAGTTTTAATGTAATCGAAAGACAATAAACGTTAATTTTTATTTTATTTTCAAATTTCTACTAACAATTTATAACCTTTAGGCTACATTAAATAGAAACTATTTTATTTTGATTCCTTTTCTATTTCTTTTATTATTTTTTTTCGATTTTAAAGTTGTTTTATAGATTGAAGCGCCTACACCCTCATAAATGAAAAATCGACAAATCAATGTTTTAAAATAAATAACCCAACTATATATACTAACGATACCTTTTCACACCCATATTCATGTTAAAAGAGCTGTATCTATTGTTATGATGACGCGCTCTAATTTATGAGCGGCATACCTTCTATACAAGATTGTTATATAATTAAACTATTTCCTTATTGTTGTTGATTGTTAAAATGTCTATCAGATTCCGTTCTTGTTGTTGTTGTTGAAATTTTCTTTCTTCAAAATAATAAAATCGAAAAAAAAAAACACCACAACTTAATACTTAATATAATCTTGTAAATTACTTAAAGCTTTTGATAGCTTAGCGTGATCAACCAGCGGACATGTGTGGTGTTTCAGTAGAAAAATTCAACGAAATTACACCGGTTTTTTACAATTACATATCTATATACAAGAGATAATCCAAAAGTCGATATAAAGCAGAAATTCCTTTTGAAAAAAAATCTTGACTTTCCCAAAATACTTCGACAGCGGCCATCGCTTTGCTATTGCCTCTAAATCCCTTGTCCCTAAGCTACTCCTCAAGCCAACGAAAGAGATAAAGCTCATTGAGAGCTGAATCTAGAGCATATATGTTCCTGATCTGGGTGTTATCAGTGGTCCGCGATAAAATCTTGGCATCAACATTACAACTTTCGAGCTTTGGTTTTGGGATGCAAATCGCGAAAAGTTTGATAATAACCTCTAATTTAGAGAGTAAGATAGGTGCTCTTATAATTCGAGTGGCAACCATCACAACTTATGCTAATTGTGCGCGAATGCATTGTCCTGGTGAGCCAGCACTCCACCACTCAGTTTGTCTTAACATTTTTACTTTTTTTTTTCCTAGTAACTAATGAAACCGCTACTCAATATGTTTCCAAAAATATCCCATTATCATTACTCTTCGATCAACCCTCGTATTTAAACTTTGTGGTCTTTATTTTATTTTATTTTTCTGAAATTATTTCTTTTAAATACTATGATCAAATTTCACATTAAGACTCATACACAACAAAACAAAAAACAAGTGAATTACTTGTTGATTTAAAGAGTGACATAGGATTTATAGCAGAAATCATACCTCCCGCCCATGTACTCCTCTTCTAACTGTAGATAAACCGTAGAATATTTGCTCATCTGTTCTAACCGCCTATTGAAGTCACCGATATTATTTGCTCAACTGATGCTCAATATTGTTGACTTTATTTAACTTTATTTTTTTAAATTATTAAAATTGCCATAATATAGTGAATTTTATTTTAAAAATTTCCATTTGATTAGAATTCAAGTTTTCCCAAACAAAACGTTCCAATTTTTTTATTAATTTGTAGAGAAATTGATCGTGCCTCATCGAAATAATTTCATTACAAGGCTAAAAACAATATGTAGGTATGTCCTGGATGTTCATTAAATGATTCATTCATTTATTTATTTGTTATTGAAAAAATAATTTAACAAGTTTGATAAATTGTCAAGAAAATAATAAAGTTGTTTAATTTGCAGAACTGAATCTAATTAGTTCTTGACATTGACAATTTATTCACAACCAATTAAATTCTACTGATAAACATCAATTTTTTTTCTCTTTTTTTTTAATAATAGGATGCAGTCTTACAATATTTCCAATATGGAAAGCTCCCGTTTTTCGATTAATCATCACAAATAATTTCCCAAAAATTATCGTTATAATAATTTCATAGTAAGGTATACTTATAAATATAAAATTAATGATTTAATTATCTATTGGGCCCCTATAGTGTGTTTTGAAGATCTATTCGATGATAAACATCTCTTTTTTTTTGTTTATAATTAATTATTGAATTGATATGTCTGCGATTAGTTAATCGTAATCTAAAACTAATTATCTAACAGAGGCTAAACAAATATTCGGGCAGTTTTTTCTTTCTTTCTTTCTTCTAAGCTTCCTACAATCTAATAAACAAAATATAGTACATTAAAAAACAAGTTTAAAAAAATGACAATTCCTGTACGAGACCAAGTTTATAAAGCGAGTGCGCAACGAGAGTTTTTCAATAGTCGAGTGCCGGAATTGTCTTTTGAAACGAGTTTTTTATACTATTTTTTCTATTAGGCACCCTTTTTTTTATAACAATTGAACCCTTGAAATTTGGGGAATTTTGCGGCAGTTGGTAATAACTAGATGGTCAACGCTATCTTGTGTTTAGCGTAATAAATCACATTAAATATGAACGATGCATGCGCATGCGCCGCAGGCTGACAACCTGATTTTACTAACTATTAAAGTACCCAAAATGGAGTGCTTCAATATCCATTAAAGCACTCCTTTTGTTACTTGAACAACGCTATTGTAGACGCAAAATAGGTAAAATATATTAAATCAATGAAGAATAAAAAAGTATGATGATAATAAAATAAAATACGAAATGATAATGATGATGATGATGATGATGATGAAATACGTATTCATTTGATTTATAATACGCCGTTAAAATGATAACTTCCTCAACAACTAGAAGGCTTAATTAATAATAAGAATGTTTTGCCTTGACCTGTGCGTATTGATGATGATGATGATTCGTTTTAGTTTTAGACAACGTAGGTGTAGAAAGATTGTGAATATATCTTTTTATTAAATAAGTACCTACATTGAAATTTCGAACTATTTCACAATTAAATATAGAATATAATTTAATTGGAATCAGTTTATTATTATTATTATGGAATTATTGATAATCTTATAGTTATATTTATATTCATATGTGTATACATGAGTTGATTGGTTGGAGAATTAACGACCTCCCAAGTTGATTCGATCTTAACATTTCCAACAACATTTACCCATTTCTATGAATTTTTCTCTATTGCATTTGCCCACCACTATTGTCTATATGGTAGAGCGATATTATAACTAAACATTAAATTAGTCTTTTTTATTATCCGATTTTGTTGTAGGTAATATTGTAATTTGTCAACAATATGTTTATATATAGAAATATGAATTCTGATTCATTTAACAGATGATTAACACCCTTACAACTACCTAATGAAAGATATCCATATGTCTCAACCATACTTCCACTACTATACATATATAAGAGCTTTCTCTATTCTAATGTCAGTTCAGGCAACATGTGCAAACGTGTTTATAAAACAGAAAAACTTTTATATATATATATATACAGGATGTCCGTTTTGCGAAACGAAACTGTGGGAGAAAATTTCCAATCGTCTGGTAGCTGAAATTAGTATAAATAAAACAATCACGCTTGATTTTCGACATTTGCTCACAAAACAAAAAGGCCACTCAAGATCGAGCCGCACTACTTTTCACAAAAGAATAGCTCATAAGGAGTATCCATAATAGAAAAGTTGTCATAGTTCAGCCTAGTAGGTAGCACGTCACAAATTCTGTCGATGTGAGCAGCCTGGTTCATTTGAATTGAAATTCACTATATTTAAAAAAAAATTATTCGATGAAAATTGTAATGAAAATATTTCTATGAATAAACTATAACGACGCTGACTTGAGAAAGTTGTTCTATTAAAAAAAAAAATAATAATAATAATAACAATTTGATGATGATTCCTGAAAACTGAAACGTTATATGAGAAATTTGATATCAAAATCTGATAGAACTAAGTAAGTGACAATAAAAAGCTCTTTCTGTATCTTGATATCTTTTCAAATAATAAGACATCAAAAAAAAAATAATAATAGAGAACTTAATTGTTGCAATAGCTTAGTTGTATTAGAAAGGTCCATGTAGCGAACACTGTTTGGTTAATAGAACCTATAGCATCAATTAGCTCAAAATCAATACACACATCACTAAATTATACTATTTATATTGAAATGAAATATGCCACTGGCTTTGTTTGATAGTACGTCACGTTGACGCTCCCTTTAGAAAGCCAACATACACTTTTTGATAATAATAAATAAGGTAATATTGGCTTTACACTAAAATAACATAAGAGATAATCACTTCTACATCAATTTCTCAATAAATCTATGATTGTAATTTTTATTGTTATGATTTTATCTCTACCATCTAATTCCGACTAATTTTGCAACGTGCCCCTCACTAAATGAAACGAACAATACAAAACTTTGCCCCAATTTTAGCGAATCCATTGATTTTACAGTGACTGAGATATTGATAATGACTCATTATCAATATACCAGCCTCATTATTAATAAGGCTCGGAAAATGGACATCCTGTATGTATAGAGAGCACAGAACAAGACTTACTATTATTATTGTTATTATTATTATTATTATTATTAATAATAATAATGATGATGATGATGATGATGATGATAATAATAATACGAAACAACATTGAAAATAGTGTATCTTCTTTGCTCTTCATAATATTCCGTCTCATTCTTGGCCTCCATGATAGCAGGGCCACCACCAAAGAAACAACCTGTTGTTGACGTCACTCAAACATACACACACACACACATAGTCCGCTACTAAGGTAAACTGGCGGCGTCTACGTTAAAGAGAGATCCTTCTTCATCGAACAGAAGAACACCAACAAACAGATATTATTGTTGGTCGAGCTTTCGTTGTGACCGGTTGCCGGTATATGAATGCAACGTGTTATGTTCCTCCTATATATACGCTACGTGTTCGATACCGATAATAAATTTATAAAATAATGTGTGTAATTAAATGAATGTTTATAATTAGTGATAATTATTGTGTATTTATCCCGAATAATTTTAAGAGAAAGTTTTACTAAATGTGATCGTTGTAACTGATTGACGATAATCATGGAAGAGGTGAGCGCTTTTATCCAGAAAAATTTCTATTTTTGAAAGAAAAGTTAATTCCATCTACATCTAAATCTAAATATTATTGAGTCGTCAATCATTTCAAAATAAAACTGTTTATGACAACTTGGTTAGCTACTAATTTTTTTATTATCATTATCAAAATGTTATAAAATATCTGTAATTTATTCAAAAATTAAAAAGAAAACAACTTTATAGCCCCATTAAAAACGAAAATATTTATTTTCTATTTTGAATAATTACTCAATTTATATATCTAAATTTTTTTATTTGTAAATTAAAATCGAAACGGAAAATATGGAAAAGCAGCGGCGAAAACTTATTATAATTGGTAATTTGATATTCTAATATATTTTTTGATAAATATCTTCAACTATTTTTGTTAGAAATTAAAAATTATGTAAATTTATTTGAGAAAATATCGCAATCATTTGGAAAAATTTATTGTAAAACAAAACAAAACACTTTAATATCCTGTTTTGTATTTTATTTTAAATTAACTCAACAACTCGCTTTATGATCATGCAAGATTCTTTTTCCTCTGCTTTATTGGTAATAATTTTGTTGTAAAATAATCAATTTTCAATACTAAAAAAAAAATGAATTATTTATTAACAAGAAAAAAGCCCAATTCTACTAATTAAGCAATTAAATGAAGCACACCTTTTTTTAATTCAAATTAATTTTTGATTAGTATTAATTAGTTTATTTATCGAATTGAAGAAAAAACTACTAAATTATTAATGAATATTAAAAAAAAAATTGTATCCATAATATTCTAGATGGGAAAATAATCCAAATTTTGTAGTAACTTATCAGTAACAAAAAAAAACCAAATAGTTAGAATCAAAGGTGACCCTTGGATTTTCCAATTAATTTGGATAAGCAGTATATAGTTGTCTATGAGCAAAAGTATCTTGCGATCTTTCAATCCGGCGTCCTACTCGTGTAACCAATGTAAAAATCGATCTCTGATTAACCGGACTTGAATTTGTGAAAATAAAAGCATCGTCGTTCTCAATCGAAATTTTTGTGAAAATTCAATTTCATTAAAAAAATTATCATACTTTCCATACCCCTGAACTTGGTAATAAGCGCCTAATTTCAATTTTTCAGTTCTAAAAGTAGCAACAACAACATTTCAGAATTACAAAATATTTTTCACCTCTCCTGAACATTTCATGAAAATAGAGTTGGAAACTTTTCTACTGAAAACGTTGACATGGGCGTGTTTTTAAAGCAACACGGCTTAGTGTACATGGCAACTTTCCTGTAAAATCGAGCCATACTTAACGGGATATTAGAGCTCCTGGTCTTGATAAACCACCTTTAGAAAATATTTTCTAGCTCTTCGTATTTTCTAGATCGTTTTTTTTTTTGCACGACTTGTTGAAGCGAAACAATTTACTCCGATCTATTTTAAATTGAACGCAAAATAGAAGCACTTAGGCTCCAATAAGTTATTTCTGGTTTAAATTAGACATCGAATCTTTAATCAGCTCGCTTTTTCCTTCAATATAGAAAAAGATTCACTAGACATGTTTAAGCAACCACCTGAAGCCATAGACTGAAGAAGAAATTTGAAGCGTATGGTTTTCCGTAAATCAAATACGTTTATTTATTTATTTATTCATTTCACGGCCTTCTCTGCGTATATATATATTTAATAAAACAAATTTCAATTCCCAAATTGGATCGTTGAAACCGGGAAATCGGAACATTAAAACGAATAAAATTTTTATTGAAATATCGTTTAGAAGTCTTCAGCCTTCTAATTCAAAAAAGTGTCATAAGTCATTATAAGCGAAAGCGAAGTTGCACTGTATTCAATAAGTTATCACCGCAAATAATTTTTCTTGCTATTCGAGCAATTATTGGATTTTTTTATTAATTCTTTTCCGGATTGGATTGAGAAAAAATTTGCCAACAACACAAAAAATGCAGGAAGAGTGTTAGTTGAGTTGGTTCTGAGAAATCTTTTTGCTAATTAAGTAATTAAATGAAAAACACGTTTCGTTTTGTTTTTTTCTATTTTTTTTCCGGAGATTATATCAGTCTTTTAGAATGGCCGTCTCGAAAGTGTTTATTTCCAAATTATTAACTTGATTTTTGCATAATGATCCTATAACTGTTCTTTTCTTCGAATAAAATAAAACGCTAATGTATGTTGAATATATATATTTTTTTTGTATTCTCTTTATTAAATAATAAGAGGCCTTAGAAAATTTAATTACTAGTTACGAAACAAATTGTTGCTACTAAAAGCTGACTGTATTATCGTAACTTATAGCTTCCTGAACATTTCAATATCGTATGCTCTTTGAATTTTTGCGTTATATTTCTTGCGTCTATATAATCATAAATTCCAACACAATTGCGAGATTCTCAACATGTATACGAGATTGTCCCAAATACAGAAATTTTCCAATTTACACAAAAAATTTACTACACTTTTAAGAAGCCAAATAGAAAAATAAAACTGGAGTTCAATAGTAATTTATTAATTGTCCTGATCCGTGATGGTGAGTTGTTCTGTTTTGTTTTTTCTGTAAGATACGGATTAATTCTCAATGTCAACTTTTCAAAATTGTTGATTTGTTAAATGCAATAAATTGAAGAATTAAACCGTGGATAAAAAATTTGCATAGATCTACGACACGATAAGCCGATGAGCAGCTCAGAAATTTTCTAAAAGACGATTCCGACACGAAACTCGAATAAATGCTAATTTATTTAGTAGAATTATAAAGATGACTCTAAAAATCTGATGATAACAATTGATAAATTCGAAAGATTTTTAACAAAATTTAATCAATTGATTCAGATGACGATTGAAAGACTTTACCGACACTTGGATTCTGTTACCAAATCTTATTATTTAACTAGTACTTAACTTTAAAATGACTATACAGATCAACCGCAAAATCTAATAAGATTCAAGTCTAATTGTATAAATATAAATCGATTGTTTTGTTCGAAAAATATCTGTTGTAAACCCAATTTCTGTCCCGTTTTTTTTTTTTTTTTTTTGAAAATCTTTAATTTCCCAAACGGCGATAGGTTGAGATCTTGAAATGTATAAAAATAATTTTATTCTTGTATTTTTGATATTTTTATTCAATCTCACAATCTCACAATGGAACTGGAAAAGTTTTTGATTAATAATTTTACACTAAGTATAATTTGTTTTTCGGTTAAACATTCCATTATTTCTGGTTCTGAAGTTATTCAATTCTTTGTACTAACCAAAATTTTTATGGTTGTCTCAATTTTGTAAGATTATTTCCGCTTGTAGGTTGGTATTTCCAAATGTATCAGTTGTGAAGAAAATGTTTTAATTCGGAAATAATTGTACCTTTTTTCTTGTGTTTTTGTTAAATTATACCATTGTTAAATTTTCTCATAATACTTACAAATAATTCATCAAAATTTGTGACACAAAATGAATTTCCCATCTATCAAAGATTTCATACATATTTCAGTTGTTCAGTGAAAATTGAAAATCATTATATAGCCTTTAATCATAGAATAAAAACAAATTATAACTCAAAATCAAAACTAGAAATTCATTTTTCTCCCAATTATTATCGATTACATTTATGTCACAATAAAATTATTCATTTTATTATTATATTAATAAAACTGTTAACCTTATGTTGTCAGTTCCAAAAAAATGACTATCAATTAATATTTCCTGAAAAAAAAACAATCATTTCCGTTCTTTTTAGAATAACAACTGCCGACACCAGCATGACATTCAAGAATTTTCTTTACAATTTTATTTTTTTGTAAAATTAGAATACAACAGTAAGTTATTTCCGTTATGAATAAATTATAATAAATATCTAGATTTGAGAAAAAAATTATTGGTCGTTTAAATTACAAATAATAGTTGGGAAAAGAATTGTGACTGAAATTTCAATCTATTTCTGATCTAATTTCGGTAAATTACTGTAACCTCGATTATCCGAGGTAATGATGACTCGCACCTTGTTAATATCTAGTATAAGTATTAGATGCTAATTTCATCTCAATTGATATAAATAAACATTTTTCGAACGAGCTACAAGTTCACAGGAACCATGAGGTCTTCTGTCCACGGACATTTTTTCGTATTTCTAAATTTCCCGTGGCTGATGGCTCGCACATTCTCGGCAAAATTAGCCATATTTCTGAACATCCCCAAATGTGATTGTAGTGAGTTTCCATCAAAAATAAGCACAAACATTTTTTCGGTATGGAATTTGAATAAATTTATCCGTGTTACATCTTGTTATAGGAATCTGTTTCATATTTTTGATAAGTCGATATATAGTACGATCTGAACCACTCCGTCTTTCATTGATCCTGACCAAAGAAGAAATTTTCATTCTTCAATTTTCATAAATTTATTGTCCATTACCAAATCTCCAATCCAAATCTGTATGACGGAAAATTGAGAAGTGCGAGCAACATCACTCACCACCCGTAAATTCGTAGATCGGATGAAAAGTCGAAGCGCAAATTATCATTGTTGTTATAATTACAAATCATATAGATATAGAACTAGCTTATGATTTATGATGTAGAAAAGCCCAAACACTCGGTCAACTGAATTACACGGTATAGATACAGATAATCGAGATTAAAGACTGTATTTTTGTGTAGATATAAAGACAAGAAATATACTCTGGCATAGAAAATTAAACAAAAATTGAGATTTCTCTTCTAATTTATAAAGTGAGCATTAGAAAGAGTTAAACAAAACAAAAACAACATTAAGGCTATATTCCATTCAAGATAATGTTGATTTAATTAATATGTTGAAACTTTCATGTCATAAAGTACTGAAAACAGAGAATGTAATTTCATAATACTTTGTTTATAACACGATTTTGATAATTATCATTCTTTTTGTTGTTGTTGTTGTCGTTGTTAATTATATTTCTTGGGGTTGATTATTTATTACCAACAATAAATTAAAGTATTTTTCATTAATCATATACCCATATAAATTTTTTCATTTTTTAATGAACAAAGTGTAAAATAATTTAATTGCAAATTAAGAAATTGGGGTGTTTTTTTTTCCTTAATTGTACATTTATGATATATCCGGTTAATTGTTTCAAATTATATGCATTGAGTTTTAGTAAAATCATCGAGCCGTTTTATTAAGAAATTTGGGAGATATTTTGAATAAAAAACAAAAGACAAAAAATTGTTAATTGCGTTATAAAATACAGGTGCGTGTAAAATCGACATTTATCTACACAACACTAAAAATTAAGGCACCAAACGGGTGTCAATTTAAGATCACCCTACGGAACTGTATATAAAAACAAGGCAATAAATTCAAATATAATTTGAATACATTTCCAAAAAAAAATTCGACGAATAAATTTGTTCTTGATAAAAATCATATAACAATAACTATTACTAGAATTATAAATAAAGCTATAAAAACATTGATATATACGAGGGGTGATCCAAAAGCAATGATAATCGATATTAAGATAGAATATAATTTTTTTTTCAACGTAGTCTCCTGACAAATCCATGAACTTGGTCCATTTCTTCTCTGAAGCACAAATCCCTTTGAAAAAAAACTTTTACTTGACTGTTTTCAAATTTCTCGCTTCTGAATTACTTTTTAAGCCGGGAAAAGAGCTAAAAGTCACTGGGAGCAAGATCTGGAAAATACGATAGGTGCTCAAGTAATTCAGAACCCGCTTCTCGAATGGTAGCGATCGCAACTTTGGTTTTGTATACAGGTGCGTTGTCTTGATGAAACAGTTCTCCAGCTAATTGTCCGCCTTAAATTCTTCCATTTGTGGCTTCCCTCAGTAGTAGCTCTCTTTCTCACGTAATCCATTGAAACTTCCAAATCTCGTCCATTGTCAAAAATCCTCTAAACACTACCTTATGAGACCACAGCTAAATGTCTGTTGGTTAATTCTCAGTCAACTCATAGTAAATCCATGCCTTTTTTCCATTTTCGCTGGTGTGAATTGTTGACCATCTTGATGCTCGTCTTTTGCGGATTTTTTGCTCAGCACGCAACTATAGAATATACGTTCTTCACGTCGACAAGTACGTTTTTGGTAGACATTTTTCCAGCCAGAAGTATTCGTTTTTTTCCCATTCCCGTATTATGTCTCCGAGTGCTCGTATTCGAATGCATGTAGTTCCAAAACATGACGATCTATTTCTACGATCTTTCTCCCCATAACTAGTGCGGGTTTAAGCTCGCTTCCCAATTTTTTTAGATTATTGTGACCACTAAAACTATCCGGTAAGTAATCATTACTTTCGGATCAGCCCTCGTATATAGATAAATATTCCAAATTTGGTTAATTTTCGGAAAAAACCGGTCGCTCGTATATTGTTGTATTGTTTATGTACAATTATTAGATTTGGCAATACATACAGCAACAACAACAACGACACCGACAACAATAACATGAAAAAAGTCGACACCAAGAACCAAAATAAATGTTGGGAATTTTTGCTAATTACATAGTCTTGAAAATAATTGGATATATACCTAATAAATTTAATTTCAACGATAGAGATCTGTTTAGCATCTCGTTTTCTTAGAAATGTTAATTGCTTAATAAAAATAGATACAGGCGTTCGTTTGTATGAAATAATTTAATGCAATGACAATTACTAATTTTTTGTTTGATATATCTGTATATGAATATATTGAAATAATGATGTTGCATGTAGTTCAAAATACAGGTGGTTTCTTTGCATACAATCAACTATATAGTATATATACCTATATATATATATAACATGTGACAATAAATCTATTTTAAGTTGGACATAAACATGCACCATTTACAATCTAGAGAATGAAACTAAATTACCTTTTATTTCATATGAATATATAGTTGTAATGGTAACATAAAAAACTGAATTGTGAAATTCAACTTGACAAGACATTTGCAGGAAATATAAATACAAGCAACGGAAATCATGTAAGGGTGTTTTTTTTTAATAGTCATTATTATTATTGATCGTCCCATATAAAGGTACAACAAAATGAAAATGTCCGTTGCAAGCGAGCAGCTTCAATAATCTCATTATCAGCAAGACTCACATTCAAAATTATTTTAATAATTCGAAATATTATATAGATTCGAATCGAATGACTCGTACAAAGTCGAATTGGTATCCCAATTAGGCACATTCCTTCTACCAATTTTATTCAGTTTTCTTTTTTGTATATATACGAATTTATGATCGATTATGATTGGAACCGAGTATCATTGAAAATTCTCACATCGAGCCGCTTTTTTCCTATTTATTTATTGTTCCGATCCAATTATTTATATGTTATCTCGAATAGTTTTGACTTTAGAATTTACATATTCTTTCTCCTAAATTTATTTTGGGTTTATTTCAGTTATTTCTATCTGATAAAAAAAAAATTGAATTCTTGGAACAGAAGAACAATCGCATATTTCCAAGTGTTAACGCCTTTTGAGGTTATAATGTTTTCACACGTTCCCTAATGGCGGAAGATCGCTTGGCGAATTCCGATTCGCAATGATAGAAAGAGTCGACATCAAATGATTTATAATCAATGTCACTATGAACACTTCTAACACTCCTTGCTGAAAATTCTTCAACCTAAAAGGATCGATAGGCCGTGCTTCGCAGTCCCTATACCATCCTCGTTGAGCTAGCCTCAGTTCACCTCCGCGTCTAGTGGTGTCTTGGAATCGGATTAAGATTGGTGACTGTAACAGAATACTGCCATGTACACCCAAAATAGGTCAAAGCCAATTTGGAATAACCCATAATAAATATTGTAAGAGCCGAAACATTCAGAACCCCATTCTTTACGTTTGATTACGCTTATTGTTATCAAATGACACATGCTTTAAAAATTTTCTAATTTCTATTTAAATATTTTGCGAGATCTATAGTTTTGACGAAAGGGAACTCTAAAAATCGACAAACTACATCTTACAAATTATTAATTTATTTTCGATTTCTTAAGCAAACTTTTGAGATTTCGTCAATTCGTTGTTACAACTCGTCAATATATTTCCAAAATCTAACACAACCGTCAAATCAAATAATAAATATCAGTTAATATAGACTATTTCAATTTCTGATCTCTCATCGTCTCTATTAAAATAATTGCAATTATTTGATTGTATCCGTTTAATTAAAAATTCCATTTAAGTTAACTCAACTGTTAATTTATTAAAAAAATAATGATGATAAATAATAATAATAATAATTATTATTATTATTATAATAATAATGAAGCATATATACACGTTTACTTTTCAAAAGGAGTATAATTACTTGCCATATTGTGAAATATTGTTATAATTCAATACCTTATAAATCGTTTAAAAAGACAATAATGGAAAGATGCTATATTGCAAAAATACATTATCTCATACATATAAACCAACACAACAGTTTCAAGACTCTGTATAGTTGAACTTTATTATAAAATTTATCTCAATATAAAATCTGGATATAGGTTGTGTGCGGTCGAAATTATAAACAAACCCTTCCTATCAACCCGAAAAAACCTCTCTTGTATTATTGCTAATCATTTTGTTTCTATTTTTTTTTTATTATTATTATATTATTTATACCTATATGTATATAAATTAGAAATATAAGAAGAAAGAAATTGAAGATGATGAACAATTTGATAATAAAAAATTAAAAAAAAACACGGAAAAGTCTTAATTTTACACGCTGTTAGTCAACGTAATATCGTAATTATTGTTTCCATGAATATTTCTTGAATAAATTTGCGTCCGGTTATAATAAAAATATTATTATTATTATTATTATTATTATTATTATTAATGGTTTTTTCATTAAATTGGATTTTGGAAGCAAACAAATTTATCTTGATTTGTATTGAAATGTACACGTATATAGTATATAAGGAATTATTTGTTATTTGTTATTGGAAATTATGAAATAAATCAACAAGATCGTGTGTTTATATACGTTTTGTTATTAAATTAATGTTGTTGTTGATCAAAAGGATTATAGCTAGCTAGATCAATCATCTTGTACCGGCTCCATAATGTTTCGTATTCTTACTTATATACGAGGGTAATCCAAAAATTATAATGAATAGCTTATGAAGCATCATTTATTTTTCCACATACAGTCACCAAACACATGAATATACTTATCTTTTATCTAAAGCACGAAAATATCTTCATCTTGACTCTCCCAAAATAATTCTACAGCAACCATCACCTCACTATATTGTCTTCAAATTTATTTCCCCCTAAGCTACTCCTTAAGCCGCAGAAATAGATAGGAGTCACTGGGATCTAGATTCGGAGAATAGAATGGCTGTTCAAGTATTGATAAGCCCATTTCTCTAATGTCAGTCATCTCAACTTTAGCTTTGTGTACGAATACGTTATCATCGCCTCGCCTCTTTTCTTTGATAGCTCCCTGCAATCTTTCCATTTAGTGACTCCTTTTTCCAGATAATCCACCATAACTACTTCTTCGGGAACCTACAGGCGCCACAAACTTTTTCGAGGAGCTCGATTAGTTCAAAACTATAACAGCCGTTATGTAATTGAGACTATTTTAAAGCAGAGGCTCTCAAACGATCTAAATAACTCAGTTTCTTCCATCATATATGGATTGTAATAAACGTTCGATTATCCAGTCGATTAGAACGCGACTTGTACATAAAAAGTCAATTTATTAGCGCAATTGTTAGAAATTAACTTCTCAAGGTTTAGTTTTGCTATGGGCTCTGTAAAAAAAATGTTCTTTGGTATGGGCTCCTTGGATTGCGTAAGTTATTATTAACTAACACGTTAATTCCGGTCCTGGATATTGTTTTGTGATAATAATCATAGTTGTAACAGTGGAATATTTGATTGCCGCAGTAGTTTTGTAAAGAAAATGACTTGTCAAATATCCATCGAGACAGATCCATCTAAACAACAAAACAAAATAAAATAATACCAATGAGATAATATATTGAAAGAGCAAAACGAAAATCCCAAAAAGATAATGATGATGATGATTATAGTAGCCAATAAGATGCTGAGAACTATGTAATATTTATCTAACCATACAATATTGTTGTTTTTATTTTGTGAGATAATGCACAATCACGATCTATTGTCGCATCTTTTAAATAAAACTATGTGTAGTCGTTTTCAATCTATTGTTTTGTGTGTATATCGAGCGTCGGCTTAAAATCAGATAACATAACACCACATATGCAGGTATATTTTCCGTTTTATTTTTCTCCACTATAGTAAATAAATAAATAATGTTGCTATTATATAGAAGACGTTAATATAAATCGTCAGTTACAAGGGAAAAAACCAACACCTCTAATAGGTAGAAATGGAATTTTATACCTACCGGACGACGAAACCAACCAACATAAAATTTAATTATAATCAGCGACTTGTTTAAATGAAAACATATAACCTACCTACCTTATACAAGTTTTAACACTGAATCGGCAATCAGTTGTGGTGTTAGAAGGTTTCTGGTTAGTGGTCGTTCGTTCAAGTTGTTGTTGTTGTTGTTGATGAAGACATTTCTTTGCCCAGTTGGCAGCTCAAGGCCGACAGCGTTTGGCTCCACCTTCGCCTTTATAGATATAGACTGGCTAAAATAATCGACCTCTCCTAAATACTGACCGCAACAAGTTCTATACTAATAAGACCCAACAAACAATAAAAATAAAACTGTTGTGATTATCGATCGGCCGACGAAAATACTAAGAATCTCTAATCACACTAAATCGCTTGATTTAGTGTACAATTATTCATGAGAGGTGTTTCTATTTTTCTTTACATTTCCATAGAAATAATAATATAAATCAATGATTAGAAGAGTTATTTAGATTGTCACTGAATAAAACAAGCAACGTTTGATAAAAGAAAAAAAGAAAAAACGCTCCACTTACTGCATACCTGACGTTCCTAAACAATCTAAAGTACTTCCTTCGATACAATAAGAAACCATCTGTTTGTTAAGTAGACCTATACGAGATATAATTCCAAAATAAACACAATATTACAATCGGAAATCTTTTAAAATTTATGTTTTCCTATTTAAAATTTAAAGTAAATAAATGCTACTTACACAATATTTATTCGATGGTTGTGCTGGAGCACCGTCTCAATTTGAAGGAAATCAATACTTTTCCAAACAACTCAAGAGATTTGGTGCAATCGAACATTACAATATGAGAAATTACAAGAAAAATAGGAGCTTTTCGTGTTATAGATAGTTTTAAATAATTTTATTGAAATACAAAACAGCGATGCGAACGAAAGTAATTGAATTGAATTCTGTTCGATATCCAGATGTTCAATCTTTCATTATTAATTACTTAATTACATTACAATATTATAGTACAGTTATTATAAAGTATAGATTGAAATCTTTTTAACGAATACCAACCAAAAAATAAATAAACTCCACTAACTTCCTGTTTCACCTGTTATTAATTGGCTAATTTGCAAAAAATTATCGTATTTTACAGTGAATCACGCAAATTTCTCTTTTAAAATATGTCTTACAATTTTTACTTGAAAAATCCCACTATATTTTCGCATTGTAGCAAATGTGATCCTTCCATTAAGTTTGGATTTCCGAATTTAAAAGATATACAATTGAAGCCTCATTCCTACAATATTCTCACGCTATAAATTAAAAAAAGCTCGATATACATAGATATATAGAAATAATATTCAAGAAAGCTATCCACGATATATGCAAATAATAATAAATGTAAGATTGTCACGTAACAAAGTGCGGAATTGTTTTTATGAATAATGGCAGGACAAAGGACTCTTATTATGTATCTAAACAATTATACTATAAGGATATTGTTTGGTACAACACGATCTCATTTCCTTTGAATCGCTTTTATTCATAGAATAGATATGCAATAAAACTTCGTTGTTATAACGTTCTTCAATAGGGTCCAAGGCAAAAAAACAAACTGCTACAACCGGGAAATCTGAGATTGATCTTCAATTAGAGTCTCCAGGCTTGGACGTCGAAAACATCAAAATCTCCCATCTTAGTGACTTTATAAAGCTCTTCCCAAAATTTCTCATCCACCTAAAATTAAACAATTAGAAAATATCAAAAAGTTAACAAAAAATTAAAAAATTATTACCTCTTCGAACTCTCGCCCTTTTGAATTCTCAACTCCTGCTACGGACTTTGTCGCGTGATTTAAACAGGAGCGTTAAACGATATAACGAAGTTTAACAATACCTACTGTATACTTTATACATATACAAGGTGGTCCACCAGAGGCTTTACTGGTCTTGTAGGAACTCTGGTTTTAGTAGAGAGAAAAAAATACACTCGAAGATCTAAAGTTTGGAAAATCGTCTGAATATCACACTTTTCGATCGTCGAGTCCGTTTTTCTTGCACCCACTAGAGCCATAGTTGAAAGACCAGAAAATAAATCTCTGGTGGGCCATCTTGTAGGTATTTATTTTATGGTATCGTAAATTATTTTCAAATCATCGATAATCCATCAGAAATATACCATAGGCTTAAAATCTATCACACCATAATAGTATAATATAGTGTGGGTAGACATGGATTTAACACCCTATAAATTTGTACAAAGTCGGCACCATAATCAAATCAACGACATTTATATCCGTATTTTGTTAAGACTCAAAAATCTACCTGTACGTGCTTAAAGCCACAATATAGCGCCTCTATACACCATAAAAATACCAACAATAAAATTTTTGGTATGGGTTTTTTTTCTTCTATTTGTAACCCACACGCTTGACTGATCTAATTACAAAAAGAAAGCAGATGATGAGATGGATCTTTGAGAAATTTGTTTGTCGGTCATAAAATTGAAACAAAAATTAATTGAAGCGAATAAAAAAAAGCACAACCAGTCTACTGATTATTGATTAAAATATCAATAACACACATCAAATATAATTAAATGAAATACGATAAGATTGGTATTTGTTTCAAATAATTTCAGGCTACTGTAACTTGAAACCGGAACATTTTTGTTGAAAGAATAAATAGAAATTTCATAATTATTTATTATTGCGTAATGTTTTTTTTAAATTTCCGATAAATTAATGAATTTATTTGAATTCTCACGATGATTTCTTTATATGATAATTTGATAATTGTAGGTTTTATTCAGAGATTTCAATAGATGATCAAACGGTGAATGTTGTTAATAAGCCTCTAGGTAATCACGTAATCACAATATAAATGAGACTTAGTTTATTTAATAATTCAAAATGCGGAAGAATTTCTATAATTTTACATAAAAATCATAGATAAATAACGCGCCCGCATATACATAGGTGTGTCTTGTTATTGCTGAAAGCTCAACAATATAAAATCGAAGAAATCCAGTATGCGATCATTTTCAATATAGTTATAGCTTATTTCACATCGAAACGATTACATATAGAATTCTGTAAACCAAGTATCGTTCAACGTTTTATTTATGTCAATAATGAGCGATAAGATAAAATCAGCTATTTGTACCTTTTGAAATACAATTAACAATAACTACAACTTATGGGAATGTTTTTGAAACATCGGAACTCGACATTCAAAGATTCGTTGAAAATCTGTGAATAATCGTTGAAAATATATACAATCAATCTTGTTATCTGTTTTTTGAAAAAGGTGCGACACAATACGTGTCAAGACCAATCACAAAGAAATCCCGCCGAGATAACTCCCTATAGTATAGATAGTATGAAAGAACATGTTTTCTGTAAATTTATGCAAGTTGAAAATATCTCGTGCAATTCAATTATTTTTATAATCCCTCTTTTTCTTACTTTATTCACTTATTTATTTTTATTGTTGTTAATTACAACTGGAATCTCAATTAAAATGTTTTATCACATTGAATTCAATTAGTGAGATAATTATAAAATATTCAATGAGAAAGCTATAACCTTTCAACGATAACTATTCGATTCTATTCAATCGTCCGACAAGTGTTTATTGAAATGTGTCACTTTGAAGGTATTACCAAAAAAAAAATCATTGGGAACAAATCTGGGCTGCTAGGTGGTCAGGTAATGTCATCACTTTTGATTTAAGCCTGAGAAGCTCTATAATGCTGGTGCCTAATCATTCTTCATCATCGCAATTTATCACTCTGTATGTTGACCATAAAAAAAACGACTTCTCTGATCTTCATAAAAAATATGGGGCGATGACTTTTTTCCCTTAATATACCACCCATGCAGTAAGCTTCGGTGAATGTAAGGGTCTGTGATGCTTAAACTGGGGCTTTGCTTTATCGGAGAAAAGTATTTATTTCATATTTATTAGGTTACTTTAATAACTCAGCGTTCGGCGCTTTGCACTATAGAATTGTTCAACACCAATAGTGTCAGCAATATGGACCTTTTGAATTGAAATTACTTATAAAAATTAGGTATAATGTCGGCAAGTTTCAAAAACATAGTTTTGTTGAAACTTTTGCTGAGCGAGTTCCAATAAGCATTCATAGTATGTTTCGAAAATTCACATTTCGTAAAAATTCCATCACTGACGGCATTTCAAAAACTGAAATTCCCCAAATCTGAAAGAATTAAATTGGAAATAACCATGTAGTACATACACACAGGTTACGTTCTTAATCGACTATTGAAGTCTCTGTTAGAATTTGTAATTTGTCACGTTTTATGTATTTTTATCGATAATTTTTCACTCTCCATTTAATGAGCTGTCATAATGACACGTGTTCTCCATCACGTTTTTTTTCTTCTGTCTATCATAAATTCCAATCCAATCTATTGGACAAGAATTGGACGACACCTGTTCCAAATAAATGGAAATTTTGTTTTGGTCTGTTTTTTTTTTCAATTTGTAATGATAAAGATTTCACTTAGAAAGATAAGAAAGAGCTCGTTGGTGGCTCAATGGGCGCTGACAGTGTGTGTGGACAATAAAAACTGAAGAGATCTAGTCTAAATCTGATGGTCGTATACTATGCACCCATATCTAAATCATCTGTTATCTACAATCAAGAACCCACACATAGTCTCTCTACCATTTTATATATACCTGGGATTGGAGCAATAGTGTACCGGTTCGGTTTTTTTCTTATTTATTCTCTTCATATTTATTTATTTATTTATTTATTTCTTTTTATGTTTTATAAATACAATTCTTATAAAGTTAACGATAAAAATATAGTAATTATAAAACATAAATCATAATCGCCGTGATCAATCATATTTCCCAATGGCAGGTAATGACTTAATTTGTCTTTTTCCTATGCCGAATGTTCGTGATGTTGAATGCTGTGATAGAAACAATGACCGCCTTGTGATAAAATTCTCTTTTTAACAAACAGATTGAACATACGATCGCCCAAGTTTCATTTATAATAACAAAACGAAATTCCACGCACAGGGTATTTGTTCTGTTGATGGAACGCCTTTAAACATCGCTCTGTTAACATAGACATCATCAACTATAGTCGATTCCTCAATCAATAAACCTGTTGAGGCAACACTTTCATCTTAATTATTATGATTATTATTATTTATAATAATTAAATTTGTAATTTATTTCTCAATTTTACTTGAAAAATAAAATGTTGCTTCAAATTAAAAACAGGCTTCCATTAATTTATTATTCTCTTATTATTTATGAGAAAATTACATCCACACAATGGATAACTTTTCCACACGTTGACACCGTCAAGTTATCCAAATAAAAAACACATTCTGTTTCTTTATGTTACTTTTAAACATTAAAACAAAACAAAAACTCATAATCAGATTTTTTTCTATGTAGAAGTGGAACAATATTAAAGTTTCTTGACCGTGCTGAGTATATAGATTCAAACAATTCTATGAAGTATACCATTTCTTATTGTTTTCTACGAAATAAAACAATTATATAGAACATAAAGAGAACTATCATTGATTGTTGGTGAGAATTTTAATTTAATAACTTTAAATACGAGTCTTGTTTTTTTTTTGGAATAGATGGTGATTGTAGAAAAATTTTAATGTGTTCGTTATTAATTCTATAACCAAAAATGGTAGCTTTATTGACGATAAAATTGTTGAACGAGTAGAATTTCTTTCTAGAATCTATTGGAGAAAGTCTTTATTTATTTATTTATTTTTTTATTTATTTATTTATTTATAATTCAGTTGTAATAAAACGATTTTTTTAATTATTGTGTGAAAAATAACGAGTCGGTGTTAGGTTTGTTTCTATTTATTTTTATTGTGAATAAAGCTCAGAATGTATTTGAACTGAATATAAATTGATCTAACAATAAGATTTTTTCACTAATTCCTACAGTCAACCCGTCATATTTTTATCAAAAAAAGTTATAAATGTGAGATTAAACCTCTATAATTTGGCTATATCCAGAGATTATTTCTCATTTATATGTCGTTGAACTATTAAATAATAAAGTTTAGAAAGCTCAATCAATTAATTACAGTGAAAATTTGAAATTTTGGTTCTCAAAAAGATTATTGCATAATTTGCTTAAGAACAAACTAACCTTTCACTCTTAATTACAGTTAATTTAATAATCTATCAACTTCTCATCTTGTCGTAGATTGTTTTATTCTATGGAGCCCACAGTTAATGTAAAATATTAGTATAATTCGGAAATTCGATTTTCAAGAAAACTATATTCAAAAAATATCGACTCGAATATTGTCGTCTTTCCCAAGCTCCTGTATTCTGTATTCCTATCAACTTTGTCAGGAGCGTCGACAGTTTCATTGAATTATAAAATAAGTGAGATTATATAAGATAAGGTCATTTTACGCTGGCGTTGATTGATAGATCAAATGTTGCTTTAGAGAGTAAAAACTACAATGTATAAATGGATATTCAGTTTCAACTATCCACTTGATATGCTTCTTGAATTTGTCGCCAAACTAACGATTTTTCCAATATTTCATGATTATTTTCATTTATCTTAAAAAATATGAATTATTAATGTTATCTCTAATTTCAATTGATGTTTAAGGTATCGGTGGTGGTCCAAAATGATGGCAACAATTTAAGCAATACCGATTGGTTTTCAAATAGATTAGAAGAAGATGGTATAACATCATCGTTACCTCTTGATGCTAGTGAAGGTGGTTTATTTAATGGTAATTTCGTACCGCCACCACCAAGACCATTATTCCTAGATGACAGTATTACACCTGATGGATTAACAACATGCGATTTGTGCTCATGGGCATGGCAGAATGGCAATACATATTCATCTGACACTAATTTAGGTTTGTCTTTATTATTATTATTATTATTGTTATTATTGATGATCATTCATTTTATATTAAATTAAAAGTTTAGATTTTTTTTCGATTTAATTGAGATGTCGATAGCTATAAAAGGTTATGTTGTTGGACGTGTTCATTATTTCGACTAACAACAACAACAACAACAAAAATTGAGATTTATTTTGTGGAATTATAAAGTGGTACTAGCGATAAGTCGACAATAACATCAACATTAATTCGTCGAATAAGATTCAGTTTTCGTATCGAATCGAAGACAAAACAAAAAACAAAAATACCAAACCAAATCCAGTTCAATAAATGGTTGAAAATAATCATTAGGGCGAGGAGATCGAAAAGTTGTAAACCTTGTATAGAATAATTGTATAGATGAATTAATTCGAAAAAATTATAATGATAACTCCAATCTTCTTCCATCATTATTACTACCATATATTTTCTTTTTGGTAGATTATAATTAACTGGATTGTAACACAAAACATGTACAATGATGATTAAATTGATAGAATTTCGAAATTTAACTATTTCGTCCAACAAAAAATAATAATAAATGAATTACAGAACAATAATATTGATTGTAAATTCTCTATGTAAAATTATAGTGAAATTTTGATTTATTTAATTGCAATTATTTCTTATTTCAACGATATTTATAGCAAAAACTCCACCTTTATAAAGGCGTGACTGTCCAATAAAAGCACTTGAAAACACCTTTTATCCTTTAACAATTTGCAATTTAATTATGCCCATTCATTTTTCTGTCGTCTATACAGGATGGTCCGCCAGAGACTTTCCTGGTCTTGTACGAACTCTAATTCTAGTGGAGAGAACAAAAATGCACTCGGAGATCTAAAGTTTGGGAAATCGTGTTAACATCAAAATGTTCTCTAAATATCATATTTTAGATCATTGAGTCCGTTTTTTTGCGCCAGCTGGAGTCAGAGTTACCAGAGACCAGGAGAGCCTCCGGTGGAACATCCTGTATAGTTACATATTTTTTCTCACTACATACAGACTGTTCGTTGCCTTAAACTTTTTTATTCTAAATACTACTCCCTATATATTATCAAATTTTGGAATTCTACTACAAATTTCAATAACATTCTGTATAACACTGTCATTTTTTTCTTCAAATTTTTCGTAATATCGAAGATTCGCATTTAAGAGAGCATGAGCGGAGCTAATTGATTGAAGCCTTTGCACACCACAATTTACCGCAGTAACCAATTTATTATACCTACAGTACTTCATTAAAAAATTCGTCACACCCGCATAATAGCGTCTATGTACTGTTCATATTTAAGACAAATAAAGACAGATCATCAACCTTCCACAACATTTATCATTTGACACATTTCTACCTACAGGGTGGTTAATGAGCTGTATTGAATTGGAGCAATTTTAATTGTACAATTTTTTTTTTTGAAATATCCTCACTTAGAACTCTTTTTGTTCTACATCAAAATTTCAAAATACAGGCTGCCATTTAAAACGTGGCCAAACTGTAAAAAGTAATTCCTTGAGCTCCGTTAGAGCTTTGTTCTCAAGGTACCAGCGCAACGTTTTTTTTTTTTTTAAATATCGTTTTTTCGTAGAAATCCCAATCTTTGAGCCAATTTTGTTGAAATGAGGTGGTGCTTTTAGTGGTAAAAAAATACTAATTTAGCTGTAAGTAGATTGAACTTATTAGGTCCAGGGCGTCCTAGAGGACATCTTAGCCTATGTTGATCTAAACGTACTTATATACCACCTGTAGTTGATTTTTATTGTCAGCACAACTGAAAACCCATTATTGTTAAATATAAAACAATAAAAAACCAACACAAACATACAGGTATATAAATATTATACCTAAATTTACTACCTATACTTATAAAAAGCTTGTAGAACAAAATCATTATAAAGTCATTTCGAATAATCCAATCAAAGTTGTGTAGAGCTATACCTATATAATATAGCTTAAAGCCATTTAACTCGTTCAATTTTTAATGGTTTAATTTTCAAAAATTGAGCTTCATATAGATATATTCATATTACACATTGTATTGCAATTGTTGTAATGAAACAGTTGCAGCTGTTTTTATCTTTCAATCTGGTGGTTGAGCAGCTTTCTTCAAGATAACAACAACAACAACTAATTATAATCCTACTGTATTTACGTCAGCATTTTCACCTGAAGCACCACCATATTGTTTTCCGGTGGACTAAGCCAAAATTTATTTATTTCAACATACAAATCTATTCTATTATTGTTGTATCAAGATTCAAGCCATATTCTACAACAATTATATTAATGAAGCGTGTAATACTCTGAAGAATCTAGATCGCTATCGTGATCCCAATCTAAACCTTAGGTCTCTTATTGATTAAGATCGGAGTGACGCTATCGATCGTGTTTAATTTTTAAAATTTTATTCTATGTAACACTTGGAAAATTTTAGAACGTAAAAGCTAGAAATCGAATTGTTACGAGTAGACATGAAAAAGGTCAAAGATCTAATTTAGCTAACTGAAAAGTGACTATCAAACATTTAGCTATAAGGTCAGAGGAACTTCACATGGTGTCCGAACGTTGGGTATTCGGAATTTTAACCGCCGAACAAAAGAAGAAATGAGTCGGTATTTCAAGTGCGAAACTTGAATTACCCACAGGCTAATCCGGACAGATTTTGGACTCGATTTGTGACATCAATATAGACCTGGATCCATCACTTCATACCTAGAACTAGACATTAATCGACAATGAAAAAAATCCAAAGTCGCAAGCTTCGTGCGAAAGAAAACAACTACAGGCTCTTACTATGCTGACCAAGTATGAAGATTGAGAGAAGTCATTAAAGAAAGGCTTAGCAAACTGCATTTGTAGAGTGCTGCTTCACCAGGACAACACACTCGTACAGAAAGCCGATTATGTGATGGATACCATACGAGAAGCGGATTCGGAATTACTTGAACTATAATTCTATCCTTTAGATGTAGCTCCCAGCGACTTTTATCTCTTTCCTCAGCTAAAAAAGTAGTTCGGAGGCAAGAAATTAGCGAGGTGATGGTCGCTGTAGAAGCATTTAGAGAAGGGATGGACCAAGTAAACTGATTTTTAAGAGACTACATTGAAACATTACCAATACTCTATCATTAGTTCTGGATCACTCCTCGTATATCTGTGAAACCAATTGAAAAATTATAATTATGAATAAAAGAGCAACAAGATTTTTATATGAAGATCAAGGTTAAATTTTGGAAGTCATCTCTATCTAGAATATTATTATAGATTGCTACTGTTTTTTTTTTTTGAGATATTCAACTTTTCGACAGTTTATTCCGATTAATGCTGACACGATTGGTGTTTACTCTCGCCTCAATCTCTTTTAGAAATGATTCGATTTCAAGATTAATGTCAAATTGTAGATTTCCACGTTTCAAAATCAAGACTTAAGCCGATTTAAAATGAGATAACTGAACTTCAACATTCCCGTCATCTTTAAGGACTTCACACAAAGAAAAATAAAAAACACCTCTATTATTTCATCGTGATTTATAAATACAATACAGTCTTTATATTATTCTGTAAATATTTGAATAGAGATGATTTTGAAATCTATTTTATTATTTATTGATTTTCTTATGATTAGATCCTACGTGATATAGCTATTATTTTTTTTTTGACTCTATAGTTGAACGATTGATGGTTTAACAGTTGATGGAATGTTAGTGTTTCCCATCATCATCTATTTCCTCTTATCATCAAACTTTATTGTGTATGCGTGTGAAATCATTTGGAGAGTACAAACCGATTGATAATGAATCGAATGGTATATTCAATATTTTTTTATTGCTCTCCATAAATAACACAACAAATCGATAAAAACCGAAACAATATCACATTAACTCGGTTAACAATCTAGTGTATCATTATCACTTCAAACGATATATGTTGTACGTGTATTATCAAAATAATTTTTATTGAGAAAAAAAATTTTGTTGGGAAATTATTATAATTCCTAGAGGTATAATTTATTCATTATAAGGAACGTTGTCGTCTCTCTTCTACATCTATCTATTATTACCTTCGGATTTATTGCAATTTGTTTATATATATTGTAGGAGAAGAAAAATCTTACGGTACTATTCAACCTACGCACTTTTCTAACTTTTAACTAATTTTTTTCGAAAATAGAATCTCATTCTTTCTATTTATTATTATTATATTGCTCGTCACGTTTTTGCTTTTGCCTAGATCCCAATTACATCACTTTTTATTTTACATATAAAAAAATACCCATCATAAGAATCTCTTCAAATTAAAATTTAATAGGCTATTTTATCACCTGTTCCAACTAATAAATATACACAACTATCGGTCATTCGGAATTGAAACGACATATCTTGAGGGTCAGTTTTCTGTTAAGCAGCCCATGAATTTATTCCCAGTTAGTGTTTTTGTTGTATACTGATGAATTTGTTGATCTGATATAAGTTGGTTTATTAAGTGATCAATATAAATTTCTTATTTATATGCCAGAAACAAAAGCTAAAAAAAAACAAAACCATAGCCAATTATTATACCTGAAAATTTGGGCCTCGTCAACCCAGGCCACTGACGTATTAACAAATCTTCCACACCTGCCCACCATGACACCCTGTAATATGCGGGTGGGGCAACAGTTAACCCAGCTCATGTCCTCTTAATTCCGAATGAATCACAATGGTTGTTTTTACAATTTTTGTATTTAAACAAGTTATAATTTTAATGAGTATGTTCTTATTATAAGAGAACGCATCTAATTAATCATACATTAGATGTATTAGAAAACCAGACAAGTTACTTATAGTCAATTCGTTGGGATCGAAAGATTTGAATTTAATGATATGTTCTCATTTTAACTAAATTAGATGTTTTCTTTCAAGTGTTATTTAATGGATTATTATTTAAAAGAATCACTAAATAAAGTCATTGGTATTGAAAGTAGCCTTGAAGTCTTAGGAGCAACACTCCCATTTTTTGATAAATAATTCAAATGGAACCATCATAATATTGTCTACAAAAATTTCAATCGAGCAGGTTATATAGTCATCTCGTTCGGGGTAGATTTCGTTTTCAGGCACAGGACACTGAGCAAAGACCACACATAGCGATAAGAGAATCCAACAAACAAATGATAAATTACTGTTGACGACTACCCAGTGAGAAACTCAAAAGTATTATTGGTGGTCCTTACTCATTATTGGGTTTTGCAAATTTGGGGCTGATTGTATTCATCTTTTTAATAAAATTCCAAGTACCTGTACAAGAGAAATAAATAATAACTTCTCTCACTTAAAAATTCTAAACTTATAATGTTATAATATAGAAATAGTGGTGCTAGATTATTTAATTTAGACTTATTTAGGAACGTAGAGTTTTCAAGGTTTTGTTTGTTTCAGAAGCCCCCGGCGAATTAGGATGGGTTCTCACATTGGTCATTGTTTCGCTAATATCAGCCATAATTGGTGCTATAATTATGATTATAGTTTTGCATTGTAAAAGGTATAATTACCAAGTTTTATACTATTAAAGATTGATTACTTTATGATTAATTTCCCTTTCTTTCTGGTTTTTTAGGTTAAAAAGTACTACTACTATTGGTAAGTTGTGAATATATTAAAAAAAAAAACACAATGTAATTTTTGAATTGTGATTTGATTATCTGTTTAGAAGCTGAAGACCGACCACCATCACCCGATCCACGTTTACGGACCAATCGTCCTCCTATCAATACACCGGATGACAAAAACCTCAATACAATAGCATTATCACATTACCATCACCATACGCCCGACAATCAAACTAATATAACTGGAGTATGGTCATGGCTGTCACGTCGATCAACAACAACACCATCCCAATTGACTAATCCACCATCATCATTAGTTGAAAACCATTATACCCATATGGAGGATGGTTATAATAGTGTGGGTGATGCCCTCTATGCTGAATTAGATTTAGAAAGTACAGATCGAGATAGTAATAATAGTCCGGCATATCAAAATTCAGCTTATACAGATCCAGATGCACCAACATCTAGTGCACCGAGCAGTGCTTATTATTCTGATTTATCTGTAACAACAGTACCGGATCGGGCTTATGAAGTTGTTGGATTAGTAACAATACCCGTTTGGGAACATAATACGAATGAGACAAACAATCGGAAACAAGGACCACCACGATTGGCTGCTATCAGTGAGAATGTCAGTAGTGTTCCCTCAGACTATGTTTGAATGTACATTTTTTACGTGTTTCAAGTGTACAAAATTTAGTGTAAAATTGTTTGTAAATAAACGTGCCACATTCCAGCAAAGCGTTAAAATGACACAATTCAACTTGATGTATATTTTTTTTAATGCAAAATTATTTTTGGAAAAATGTCATAATTTTTAGTGTGATAAATTATAAATAAAGCATGAAATGCTTCAAATATTTTGTAAAACAAAATCCGAATAAAACTTAATAATTACAGAGATAAACAGTATTTATTGATCAGTCACAAATAAACAGTATCTATACAAATTATATAGCTGTAAATATCAAGCAATATGCTAAAACAAATTCCACAATAATGCATAAATTATTTTGTAAGCCTAAAATCGGCCTGTCACAATTACTTTGTATTCTTGTTTTTCTAACTTTTACCAAAGTATATAGTTTTGGGGTTTCACTCTCGTCATTAATAATTTGTATACAAAACTACAGACACTGCTTATATTTACTAAATTGAAATATACTACCAAAAAAAAAACAAAACACAAAATAGCAGAAAATGATTTTGTGACCAAATCAACCAAATTTCAAAGAAACAAAATTATTTAAAATTAATTTAAAAAAGAACAAAAAAGAAATAATGTTAAATAAATTACGAATAATGGGAAAGATGACAAAATTGAACAACAATGTAGCAGCTATAATGAACAAACAGAATTTTCTTTTATATAATTATTATAAATATGAACTGATATTTCTGGTAAAAAAGAACAGTCCATAATCTCATTTAAGCTGTTACTTTTTTTGTTTTTGTTTTTTTTTTTAAATATGATACCAATCAAAAATTTGATCAGCTTATAATGCAATAAGGTAACGAATTGTATTGTTTACTGGCGTGTCAGTCTATACAATTATCTTCAGCTTCAGAAGGCCAATTATCTGTATAAATTCTTAATGATTTCTCCAATGATATACCAGTTCTAGATGAAACTCTACCCAGTCGAGTATTCTCTCTAATACTAATCTCTTTCTTTTCTTCCGAAGTTAATTCTTTCAATTCTTCACGATTGTCTCTAAAAATAAATTATGCGATTATAATTCAAATTATTATAAAAATTTGATTGATTAATATTACCTGTAAAAGAAGGTAGCACCATGGTCGGCTTGAATAGGCCATTGATCGAGATGATCAACATTTGTTGCCCAATATAATTCCGTATGAATATCCAATAAATTCATATCACACGGAAATGTATTCCTTATAAAACTAACTTCTATATTATCGATAGGTATATTAGAAATATCTGATATTTTCTGTTTTAATTCGGTTAATGTGGTAGTATCCATTATAACTTCTTGGAATGGTTGTAAAGTCAATGTTGATGGACACCAATGCCGTACAAATAAAACTAATTTCGTTGAATCGGTCACTTTTTCCGGTTCATTTAATTCTTGTAAAAACATTTCAAAATTATTCGGCGTTATAATTAAATCGGCAAATATTTGATCATCTAAGTAAACTTTTCTTGGTTTTTTGAAATATTTCTCACGTAATCGACATCTATCATACGGAATATCGAGCATATGTTGTTTTTTAGCTTTTAATGATATCTCTTTTTTTGCTTGGCCAATTGTTTGTTGTGAATTAATTATATGTTCGAATAGGAATTGTGTCGGCTCATTACTATCTAATTTCAATAAATAAATTTTCACATTATATTCATTTCTGGATAATGCACGCCCTAATTTAATTGTTAATGTTTGACCATCTCTTATCAATTTAAATGTATCTGTTAGTGATGACCATTCCTCATCTGGTGTTGGTGAATTTTTAAAAACTTTAAAATGCTCTTTTGGTATTTTAATGATTGATTCTAAATGTCGTTTAAATGTTTCCAATGACATACGTTTTTCAATAAAAATTTTACACAATTTCAAACCAGTTGATTCATTCCCTTTTCTACATTCACGTATACTTGTTACTTTGAAATAATTATTCAATGATTGATATTTTGTTGAATTATTAGGAATACCTTCCCAATTCATTTCTTCAGCTGGATTACCAAGTACATCATAATTATAAACGTCTTCAGCTGGGTCAGCCGGAGATGTCATATGTTGATCGGCTGGTGAATTTGAACTACTCGAAAATATCAACTGATTATCATTTGGTGCATCACCAACCAATGTCCGATCACTATCACTAGAAATACTATCTTCACTATTACTTTGATCACCAAATCCATCGATATTATTGCCAGGTTGTGGTGATATACGTAAGTTAGGTGAATTTGTCTGTTCAGGCTCCAATTTATCATAATTAGCACCAATTTCCAATAAAGGTACACCCAAACTTTCTAAAGTTACTACAACAACAAAAAAAAAATAAATCTTAATATAATTTATTATTTTTTATTATGATTTATTACCTGGATCAGTATCCGGTAATATTAAATCAAGATGTATGATAGATTCGAATTTCTCTATAATTCTTTTCAATTTTGAATTTTCAAATTGTTCCTCTGGATCTTCATCAAATGTATTACTAACATATAATTTAAATTCTGAGCCAACATTATCAAATTGTATAATAGCATTATCATCATCTAAATATTGTTCATGACATAATGTTGCCATTATAACTTTTAAACAATTCGATTCGATTCCTAACAATATAGAAAGCTTATCTTTCAAATTTTTCACAGTATCATTGACATCAACACGTACAAAAAATGGTTCTTTAACTTCTTCATTTTCAATATTGATATAATATACACGCATATTGATACCACCTTGTTTATAAGTTTCAAATTTAGTACCTAGAATTTTTGAAAAAATTAGTTAAACTTTTGAACAGATTCATTCAATTATTTAAATAAATTTACCAGGTTCTTTAATTTCCAATAACCATTCACTATAAAAAATTTTAAATTTGTTGACAATATCACAGAATTTAAGGTCATCTGATTCAAAACTACAATCAATACATTGATGTTTTTTATTAAAAACAACCATACGACAATCTTGAATTTGAACCAAACCATCTAATTTGAAACGTCTATGTGCCAGTTCGATAGCATCTTCTAATGTTGAATCCATATACATAGTCATCCGTATATCTGATAATTCATTTGTGATAGGATGATAACAATTTACAGTTAATTTAAATGAATTATTTTGTTTTTGTTTATTTATTTTATCCATTTTCTCTTTACTCCTCATTTGTTGTAATAAATTTTCGATATGCGACGGACATTCATCAATTTTCATTGATTTACAATTACGATCTTTATCAATTTGACGATACATTAACATATAAGCATTTGTACTAGATGTATAAACACCAGAATAATAACCTTTTTGTGGACCACCACCATATGTTTTATGAATATCATCATCCGTTATCTATTAAAAAAAAAAAAAAATGAAACAAATATAATTAATAACCAATTAGACAAATTATAACATACTCTGGAAACAGTTTGATCATTAAAACATAACCAACAATTTCTATCAAGATCTTTAATATAAGCATAATAATGACCACCTGATGCACTACCAGAATGAATCATTATACTAAATAATTCATAATTATACGGTCCTTTGGCTTCATGCTCATGATTTGTAGTACCCGAACTAACATCAATACCTATATAGATATAAAATTATACAAAATTGATAATAAAAATTTATATAAAATTGATAATAAATCACCTTCATCACTATCTTCGCAATTATCATCATGATCATTGATAGCGGAAGATAGATCAGTACCTTGACAACTTTCATCATCCAATGCTGATCCTGAATCGGTTGTACTACAATCATCACATTTTATAACAATATCTCTTTCTTCTATTGTTTCATT